>ML416460.1:1110-48663 GCA_005239525.1 Nicotiana knightiana | reverse complement strand
ATTAATATTTACATCGAAAATAGTATAGAATTTGGGTGTGGTCAAAAAATAGTTGTTCACAGTAAGTTCTCAAATGAACCTTGGGGTCGCCCATTCCATCAAACATTTCGAACTTGGGAGGTTATTAACCCTCCGGCAGTTCCACATCCGGCTGTATGCACAAATCCTCGTAATTCAGACCTTCAATCCCTTTGCCTCGTTCAACGCCCTGAACTCGGCTCATTATTTTCTTGAGCTCCTCAGCCATATTCTTGATGAGCAGGTCCTTCTCAATGGATTATGGTGTATAGGAGATTGGTTGAGTGAAGTGAGGTAGGGTTTCTATGTATATAGGGTTGTTCTAGTGGAAGCCGGGAGTTTGGGCATAATGAGGATCATTGGTGGAGTTTTGGGGTTCGGGAATAATTTGTGGGGTATTTTGGGGAGTATGGTAGGTGTTTTGTGGGTAGGATGTGCTGATTTTGAGGAGGGGTTGTATATTGGTGAGGTGCGGGGGGGTTCTGTGGGTGTTTGTTGGGTGTGTTCTGAGGTGGTGCAGGGCTCTGGGTGTCCGGGACATTCAATGTGAGGGAGATATTTTCCAAGTTACGGACCTGCTCAAGCTCGCCTGTAATGCAAGTATCTTCTGCTCAAGCCGTAAAACCAAATCATTTGGGGCTTAAGTGCCCCGACCATTGAAAGTTTCCACATTCTCAATATGTGCAGTGTTGTATGTTCTGATGCCGTTCATGTCATCCATTTTAGCTTCCCTTTGCCTTTCAGTACACTTGGAGGAGGAGAAGGTGGAGGGCCCCTGGATATTGTATGATAAGCTGATGATGCCAGTATTCGTGAACCAACCTTGGGAATGGGAATAATCAAAAAGGAAATAAAAACAAAAGTTAACCAAGTCAGTAAGGGTTCCAAAAAGAGTATTTGCAATATCTAAACACATAGTGCGGGAATGTGAATTCAAGTCCTAATTTGGGATCCCCATTGTGCCCGAGGTAGGTCTAGCGACAAGTTGATTTGGAGAATTTTAGTGCCAATAATTACCTCATTTCATTAATGTAAAAGTAGATAAATCTAAAACGACACTAAATAAGATAAGTCATTAATGGCACTCGGCCTTATTACATTTGGAAAAAGCAGGTAAATCTAATCTACTTGGTCCCAGAAGAACCTTCCCTAGGCTTGATCTTCTTGGCTCCATCGATCAAGTTCCCCAGGTCGTGCATGCCCAACAGTAGGTATACTCTCTCTATATGTCCTCCTTCGCTTCCCTCGTCATTCTGGAAATCGACGACTCTTTTCCTCGTCTTCCCCTCCAACTCCATCAGACCCTGCTCCAAATATTCCAGCCTTTCATTAGATTTGATAGCCCTTTCCCTCCATTCATTGATCGGTTCCATATCAGTCTTGTGTTGCTCCAGATGCTCTGCCTCGGACTCATGAACCCTTTTGCGCAGTTTATTGTATTTCACTTGGGCTTCAGCAACTTCGTCTATGACCTTGTTTCCTCGACCGACTCCCGGCTCAACTACCCCTGCTATGTTGTCTTCCAACCATGATAGGTAAAAGCGTACATGCCCTGCGTGATACCTGTCTGGCTCGATGGTGTCCCTTTCTACAATAACCTTTAGATGCCACATATGCTGAGCTTCACATTTGTTTGGGATGTCGTCATCCTGAAAATCTGCCTTGTAATGACTCATTTTAGAAACCCGCGGTATGACTTGCTTCTTGCCTGCCTGTCTCATAACCCTGATGGGAACATAAGGGTATATTCCCCTTAACCCGATCAACACCAGGTGCGGAGCGTCCCAAGATCTGATGATGAACTCACACTGGTAGGGAACCATCCGAACATCCATTGAACCTGGTCCTCAGTCAAATTGTCAAAAAACTACGCCTATTCTGTAGCATTTTCCGGTTGAGCAAGCATGTCTGTGATGTAAGTCATTCTCTTAGGGTGATGGAAGGCTATATGACCATTACACGCCCTTCGTGGAAACTCTTGACGATATTGACCCCTTTGGAGATGCTCTAATAACCAAACCTATAGTAGCAGGCTACAACCCTCAAAGTGTTTGAACCCCTTCTGGCAGCGGTCAAAGGCTCGGTAGATGTCAGCTATGATCAGAGGGACAATGGTATATGTTTGCCCCTCGATCCCCTCCATTAAAGTTTTGGCTACCATAGCCAGTCTAGTGTGAATTTTGTCTCCTGTGCTTGGAAATACTATCATACCCAGGAAGCAAACAACGAACACAAAAACCCTGTGGTGAATATGACCCAAGGAAGTGATAGAGAATTCATCATGGAAGATACGATAAGATTTTCTATGACCATATTGTTAATATAGGTAGTCAAAGGGTATGTAGGATTCCTTCAGGCACTCCAAATCATCGTTCTTTTTCAAACCCATCATTTTCAGGAACCCCCTAGCGGCACGGTTTTCCGGCACCAATAAACACGGACTGTCCCAAGGTAATTCAGCGAATCAACCTATCTCCTCCAAGAGAGGAGTCATTTTTATGTTGCCAAAACGGAAAACGGACCTTTCTCCGTCCCAGAACATAGTGGCCACTTCGATCAACATATTGTTTGGTTGGATATCCAGTAAAGAAGGTAAGTTTCCGAGGACCCTTTTCACACGGTCCTTGTCACTTGGCGAAAGGTCCTCCCACCAATCCAGCAACACGGGTGGTATTATTTGGACTATGCCGAACCTGGGGACTTCGTGCCTCATTTCTGCAAAAAAAATAAGGTTAGACCCCTTTCCCCCTCCAGATTCGACTACTTATACATCACTGATTAGCATATTGGCACTTATTTCTCCAAATTAATGCACAAATCGTGATTGCATCCGTTGGGATTATGGAAACCCCGGTGGACTTTTGAATAAGGCTTTTCCTAAAGGGTTATTATGTGGACAACATATTAACCTCGGCTAGGTTCCGACCATGATGCATGTACAATAAATCAGAGTAAGGTTTCTATAGAGGTCTAAACTGGTACCCTCAAGCGGACAACTTGAGGGGGAAAGGCACAGAACCGTTGACTGCACCGATGATCGACTAGTTTTACCGCAAATAAGCCTTTCCGAATTTAAAGGGTGATATATAGGAAGGGCGCAAACACTCATCAAGCGTTGCTATAGGATTGACTACGCACGAGTAGAATATGATGTTGAGCATGATTTATGCAACAGTAAATAGCATGTTGTCACGTATTTGCACGTTAAAAATAATAAATACGGTATTTAATAATGGAAAGAAGTTTAAGAAAGAAAACAAGGAGACAAGTCAATTTCGTAGTAAAGAAAAATCATAAATTCTAGAAAATAGACAATTAAGTTCACATAAAGGGGAAAGGGGAAGAGTGTGCACGTATTAACAGGATAAAGCATGCTTCAGACTAATTCACAAAACCAGTTTGTCATGGTAAGAGCCTATAGTCCCCAACAGAGTCGCCATGCTGTCGCACCCCCTTTTTTCTTCGTGAAGTCCGGGTTTCGACATTTTTGGGACAACTTATTTCCTTTTGGGACGGGGTATGGAATTTGAAGAGTCGCCACCTAACGGATTAAGGTGCGTTAGGTCACCTAAATCAAATAACTCATAGACCGGTTTACTTTACCAGAGATTGGGTAAGGGCTCGAAATGACCTTAAGCAGAAGGTGTTAGGCACCCCTCGAGGTCCACAACAGTGAGTTCCGGCCAAACTCAATTTAAGCGAATTATTCATAAAACAAATAAAACAAATAGAGATTATTTTAAAAACGAGAATAAAGGGGGTCCTAGGTTTATTAGCCTAAAGGACCACTTCTATGCAATACTCGGTAACCTTGCTCAAATAGAGGTGTTACGCGTAGCATTAACGCACATGTCATCATCTCCTTTACTACCCAATTACCCTCCCCTTTTCAATTATTATCTAAGCGTTCTAATAGCATCTGGTACGTATCTTGTGCGTGCACTACCCATCCCTTATCTACGGCCCTGGAGGTGTTTAGGACCTTTATTAGGTGGTTCTGGACTCACCTATGTTGCTTAAAAGGAGAAAACTAAGCAACAAACAAAATCAAGTAGGACTGTCACATAAAGAGCAATTAAGGAAGCCCATATTTACTTCCACAAATAGGAAAACAATTGCACTCTATTCAAACAAGCAATATTTATGATTTAGGGTCCTATAAGAAGGATATCTAAATGAGCACAAACAAAATATGCAGCAGTTTTATTAAGGCGAGACGGTGAGCACCTAACAATTTGCCTACTGGTTTTTATCACTTACTGAATTTGGGCACGTTTATAAGCACTCAAACAAACTAAGTTTTAAAACTTTAGAATTTTAGTTGTCCTACAGGCTTGCATAAGTGATAACCAGGCAGGACCTATAGACATGGTAGCTAAACATTAATCAGACCATAATTATAAATTAGTGGTTGACTTTAACAGGCAGATTTCATCTTTTTAGATCCTATAGGCATGCTTTCTATGTTCTTAAACTGATTACAAGCATTATTTCCTATTGGCATGACATCTAAACACATAAACTGATCTTTTTTTAACTTACTTCCTATAAGCATGATGTCTAAGTGTTGAAACTGATTTTATATTTTTTTCCTATAGGCATTATGTCTAAATGTCAAGACTAATTTTGATATGTGTTTCCTACAGGCATGATGTCTAAGTGGGCGGAGATGTTAACAAAATGTTAGAAAAGTTTGACAATTCCCAAAGAAGATCCTACATGCATGGTTTCTAATGCACGTTGAGACTTGAGAATATGCATAAACATGGATTGTGATGCAAAACTAATTAACGTCCTATAACAGGATTTCTAGGATGCGTGTATGAAATTCAGGACTACAAATAATGAGATAAATCCTATAGGCATGGTCTCTAATGCACATAAATAGTCACAGCAATCCTATAGGAATGATTTCCACCCAAACCCAATAAAATATATATATAAAGATCCCTCCCAGCTTTTACTGGTAACCCCATATTTGTTTTACAAAGATTATTATTACAGACCAAAATGAGTTACATGATAAAAATCACTATACTATAGGGGGCCTTGGCAGGCCCAAAAGTAAATCTGGAAGCCAGGCCTTCAATCAAATCTGGAGTACACAGCAGTTCATAATAACACAACTAGGTTTATGGGTGTCAAAGTTCCCAAGGGCCTCAAGGACCCCGGGCAATGCTCACACCGGAACCTTTTCAAACAACAATTTTTGTGAACAAGTTTGGAAAGGCTAACCCCATTGTGTCAGAGTTCGGAGGAGTCTCATGGACTCCTAGGCAGTGCTCACACTGGAAGGGCAGGACCCTAGACATCTAAGAGTAGGAGTTGAAAATAGTAGATGAAAGTAAAAGGTAATTTTAGGAAAAACAGTTTGGATTTTAGAAGTGAATAAAAACATATTACCAGATTACAAGAACTATAAGTAGGACCACATTTAGCCGATGGAGTTCACACATGAACTCCAGTAGTCAAACAACAGACAAAACAGAGTCACAATTAATTCAAATAATTTTTCACGTTGCCTGGGATTGACTTAGTTCATTAGCTATTACTAAGTGAGCATATAGGCATATATTAAACAGAGATCAACATATTAAGATCAAGTTACTTATCAGACAGTCATATAGAAAAGGCAGCAAAAGTTGATAGCATAGAGATCATGAATTAATCAGAACCTGTTAAGGTAAACACATAAAACAAGACAGGGATTGAAACATGCTAGTGGAGAAAAGGGTGAACAAGTATACCAGATCAACAGGACTATGCTAAGGTGTGTTAACCATAATAACATATTGGATAGGACAAAATCACAGGAGTTAAAACATGCTAGTGAACAGAAACATAAGGGCAAACAGAGGCATGTTGATATCTACAGCGGGCTATCTACATAGCGCATTGAATAGGACATGATAACAGAGATAGACATGTTGTTTAAAAGTAGAAAACAGGAAGGACATAGGTATAATTACATAGCATATTGAATGATGATAGAAGTGGAGGCATACCAGTTAAGGGATAGCAACAGGAAAGTGAAGCAACTAGGATCCAAGAGTCTAACCTTGGCTTTCAGCCAGCTAAACAGTGCAGCAAACACAAGTAACAACAAGAATTGCAATGGAGAGTGTGTATGAATGAGAGCAAGAGTTTTTGTGTGTGTTTATATGTCTTTCTATGTGTGTTCGTGTGTTTGAAAGAAATCAGAATGGGGCTTATATAGCACTTAGCAAGGTAAAACAAATAAGGCAAAGAATAATAGAGTTCATAAATAAGGTATACAAATAAAATCAACCAGCTAATTGGGCTAAATGCAGCTAATTAGTACAAACAGAATCCGGGAAAGACACCTTAAAATAAGGAGAATCAATTACCAGCCCAGATTGGGATTCAAATAAGGCGGGAAATAAGTCATAGTCCATTTATAAGTCGGGTAGAGTAAATCAAGACCTAGAAATCAGGCTAATAACTAATTAAGGCAAGTAATACCAATTAGGAGTCACAAATAAGGAAAATAGGTAAAAATCACAGAGAAGTACTAATTTCAACAGAAAAATATGATTTCAAACCCTAATTAGGCGGATAAAATCAATTATCTGATGTTAATTGACAGGACAAAGAATAACGGGCAAAAAACGAACAGTGAAATAATTAAACAAACAAGGGATAAGAACATAGGCATGAAAAATCAGTAGAACCAGTAAAGAGAACCAGATTCAATCACTTAGAAACTTTAGAATCTTTTTGTGGAGAACTTAAAGATGAAACCCTAGTTTTAGAAAAACATTAAAATTGATTAATAGTAAGGAAAAACATAAGGTTTTTAAAAGAAAAATACCAGAGAAACTTAAAATCATCTCATATCTACAAGGATCTTAACAGACTCAAGTAGAAAGAGATTAGGGTTTTGAAGAATGGAACGAGGTGAGAAAAATCCAGTTAAGAACCGGAGTTTCAAGTCATAAACATAAAAAATAACAATACTCACAAACATAGTGACGAACACAAGGCAAGTTCATCGAAAAGTGAAGAGTTTAGGTCGACTCTAAGTTGAATCTCTTTGAAATTCCTTCAAACCATGAAGAAGTCGAACAACCAGTGAAGGTAAGAGGCTGACTGGGGCCTGAAATCACTGGGAAACCCCATTGAACGGAGGATTTTCGGTGACGGCGGCTAGGGTTAGGGGAGAGTCTGAAAGAGAATAGAGGAGGGAAAGGAAATGGGGGCGGCGGAATTAGAGAAGTGACTAAGGTTAGGGGTAGTTGGTGTTAATTAAAAAAGGAAATGATCCTGGACCGTTGATCTTTTGAGATCAACGGCCAGGATTTGATCTGAGGGGGGTTAGGCGGGTTAGGAATCGGGTCAGGGTATTTGGGCTGTAATTTTAATTGGGCTGGGGGTAATATTTTGGGCTAGGTTAGAAATTAAAACAAAATTAAAAAGGCTATTTTTTAAATACTCAATTAGTTTGATAAATAATTCGTAAAATAGTTAATAAATTATAAAAATTATTTTCATGTATAAAAATGATTTAAGATAATTACTTAATATTATAAAAATATAAAAAGCTATTTTCTGGTGAAATAAGATAATTATGCACACATGGGTTATTATTGCAATGTTATTGCAATTATAATCCCAAAAATATAAATTTGGCTATTCATGAAATAATTAAAACTTAGTATAAATATAAATGATAAAACTTAAGCAATAAAATTATTATAAAACCATTTGTGATGCAATTAGTAATTATTTATATAATAAAATACTAGAATAAATTGATAAAAATTCTTAGAAAAATGCAAAAATTATGAAAAATATTAATTGATGCTCATGCATTGTTTTGAAGCTATATATGCATTTTAAAAATAATATAGAAAAAAATTGGGTATCAACAGTACACAGTGAGCGCGGTTGATTATATTGAGAGATGGATATTTTCCCTGGACATGGATCTTGTCCGAAGTATTTATATACCTGGAGATGAATCTTCTCCATGGGGCCGGATTGGCTTTTTCTCGGTACTGAGTGACGGATGGTCAGTGATGTATATATTCCGGGATGGATCTTCCCTGGGCCATTGGGCCATATACAGTATTGAGTGGTTGAGCGTGATTAGTGAAAAGTGTGAGACAGTGAGATTGTGTACTCTGAGAGTGTGAGTATATGATTCATCTCTGAGATACATGGCATTTGCATGCACACATGACATAGAGGCATAGAGATGTTTTTTTCCTCATGCTATATGGTATCACGTCAATCATGACTTATTATACATTGATATGTGGGCCTAGAGAGGGATTTTATACTGGTTATCTGGAGAGAAAATGAAACATTTTATTTATTGTAAAAAGGCTATTTGGAAAAATTATAGTTTTCAAACTTGCTCAGATTTTGGCATTTTTTTTGGTAAAAGATTTGGATTTTCTCATAGAGATACTTGAAAGCATGACCATTTTTCTGGAACTGTAAATGAGCTGAGCACTTTTACTTCAAAGATATCTTTTATTACTTGTATTATGATGTTATGAACTGTTATAGAATACCAGTATTGGACCCGAACTTGTAATAGCTCGTCATTGCTTTCAACCTAAGGTTAGATTTGTTACTTACTCAGTGCATGAGGTCGGTTGTACTAATACTACACTTCTGCACATTGCGTGCAGATGTTGGCTGCGGTTGTTGTTGTGTTCGATGGTTGTTGGATTTGAAGATGTACCCGCATCCCTGTTGCAGCTGCCTCTATTTTTCGGGATAGCCTTAGATTATAAAGTTCTGTTTATGTACTTTTCAAACAGACTATGTATTTATTTCATTTCCGCTTTGTAAACTCTATTCTTAGAAGTTCATGATTTGTACTACCAGTCCTTGGGAAATGTATAAAACTCCGTAAATTTATTTTATTTAATTGTCTTGTTAATATAATTGGAGTTGGATAATTATTAGTTGGCTTACCTAGCGGGTTGGGTTAGGTGCCATCACGACTAGTGAATTTTGAGTGACATGCATATTTGGTAAGGAGTAGGACTTCTTACTTGAAGAGAACTCTATCCAAGAAAAAGGAAGAGTTAGAACTTGAAGTTGACTAGAACTCCTCCACCAAGGAAGAGTAAATCATTAGAACTCTAGTTTATCTTTATTTACTAACTCTATAAGTATCAGCGTTGTTATCTTTTACAGGTGATGCACACATACTGAAGTTAAGCAAGAATTGAGAGCAAAATAGCTAGGCATTTTGGAAGCAATTCCTGTGAGTTTTAAGAGTGCGATCCTGAAGCTACACGAACCAGATTGAAGAACCAGCTTCATAAAGAGTTTTATGTGTCTTTCTTTATTTCTAGTTCAGAGTGTAGTAGACGTTTTGAGTTGTACCTTTCAGCTTTCTCAGAAGCAAATTCTACTAGGTACCTAAGTTGTATTATTCAAGTTAGAGTTAACTTGACGTAATCGCAACAACATGTGGCGTGTTTCTATAAGGGTTAGAGTTAATCCTTAGGTTTGCAAGAGGTTGACTCGAGTTGTTCAAGTTAGAGTTCAGTTGAAGCAGTCGCAACAGCCTGTTGCTGGTTGCTTAAAGGGTTAGAGTCAATCCTTAGGTTTACAAGAGTTTGTAACTTTGTTGTCAGCTCAGAGTTGTAATGAAGTGTTTTGAGAAAATCCTATTAGGTAGTAGGTCGTGATTTTTTCACCTTTTGAGCTGGATGTTTTCCATGTAAAAATCCTTGTGTTCTTTAATTTCTGCATTTATTATTTTGCAACAGTATTATAAGGAACACATAGAAGAACCAGGTCCTTCTATAATTTGTGCACGCAAAAAATTGGACGTCACACAAATCACTTCCTTCTTGTGTGGTATTGAAGTTAAAACATCAGTAGTGTGTACATAAACTTTACCCCTACCTTGTAAATGTACAGAGGTTGTTTTTTATAGGCCCTCGGCACCTTCTATACTCCATTATCAAACGAAATTATACTGAAATAAAATGACGAGACACTATATATAAGTTACGGCTAGCAGCTATATGAAGTTTCTTGCTTCAATTGGAAAAAATAGAAGCAAACTCAAGACGTTCCCTGTTAGTGTTAAATTCAGACATGACTCCTTTATCTAAACTAACAAGTGCTTCATCTCCACCCCACTATCATCTGACAAAAAAATGAATTTATACCACCACAAGATACAACTGCTCTTTCAGGCCTAACCCATCCAAAATCCACGTTATACAATTGGTAATTGACATGATGTTTCTTCTTGAGTTGTTATTTTCCCTTTCTCAAGTCTTGAATCACTCTTGAGCGGCTCATAATTTGTTCAATATCGTTGGTTGATTTTATCGAGAATGTTGTAACAATATTCCCTGCAGAGTTATTAAGGAGAGTGGGGTTGAGTCTTGGTCGTAAATTTACCATTTGTTTTAGCACATATGGTTTAAAAATTCCTCCTGAATTCGACCTAGATGCTGCCATAACACATGTATAGAGCAGTGCAGTCACAACCTCGTTACGTGTCGGATTTTTCACTCCTGATTCTGATGCCATTACTTCCTTTAGGGCATTAATCTTTGAACAAGAGAAAACATAGATTTTTTCTATATAAGGTGTAATACTTGATATAGCTGAAGGATCATTGGTTGGTGGAAATATAGATACACCAATCCATTGTGGCCTATTTGTCACGTAATTTTTTGATGCAGAGTTATAACGTGCAATAGTAGCCCAATCATTCATGAATTACTAACATTACTGTTGATTTGTAATATCTGATTATGGTTACATGTGATCAAATCAAATCAGATAGATTGATTTGTATTATCTAATTGTTGATCATATAGGATCAAATCAAATCTGCTACGTTAGGAAAGTTTCAGATTCTTAGGGATTAGATTAAATTAGAAATTCCCCTTTGTCTGGAATCAGGGGATTATTTCCTTTTGTATTGATTTGTTTTTTCCTATATATTGTGTATTCTTTGAAAGAACAAAATATATTATTCCGAGACCAAAACTAACATTGTATCAGAGCAGTAGTCTCTTTCAACCTCTTTCTTTTCCTTCTGTTCATGGCTAAAACAGCCTTTACTGGGCAAAGAATCCCAACGGAAACAACAGAAGCCGAGAGTTCTGTTAGTGCGATCCCACCCGAGACAACCATGAATTAAAACAATGATTCATCTCATTTATCCGTTCAGCTAACATCTCATAGGTTGAATGGAAAATATTATCTGGAGTGGGCACGGTCTGTCCGATTAGCAATTGATGGCAGAGGAAAACTTGGGCACTTGACCGGTGAAATCAGAAAACCTGAAGCTGGAGATCCAAAAATGAAGGCATGGAGGTCCGAGAACTCATCAGTGATCGCGTGGCTTCAATAGGTAATCCATATTTATTTCTGCCCACTGCTAAGGATGTATGGGAGGTTGTTAAAGAAATTTATTCGGACGTTGAAAATGCCTCTCAAATTTTTGAATTAAAAATTAAGCTTTGGAAGGCTAGACGAGGGGAGAGTGAAGTGACCATGTATTACAATCAAGTAGTTTCATTAAGGTAAAAGCTAGATGAATACTACAATGATGAGTGGGAGTGTCATACGGATAGTGTGAAAGCAATGAAAAAGAAGAAAAGAAGAGAGTTTATCTATTTCTAGCAGGATTAAACCGAGAATTTGATTAAGTATGATATTGGATTCTTGAGAAAAGCCCTTTGCCTTCTTTGCGTGAGACTTTCTCATAAATTAGATCTTAATCCAAATTCAAAAGCAATAGATTCTTCTGCACTGATAGTTACAAAAGGAGATGATGACAAGAAGAAGAAACCTTGATGTGATTTCTATAAAAATCCATGGGAAGCCTCCTAACCGGAAGAAAAAGGGAGTTGACAACCGTGGCAGCCATGCATTCCAAACAATCAGTGAAGACCAAAAAATCCTCATTTGTTCTCTAATGGATCTTTTTCAGCAGTTGCTGGAAAGGGAACTATCAAACTTACTCCTTCCTTGACCCTCTTTGATGTCCTACATGTTTCAAATTTGACTTGCAATCTTGTGTTTGTTGCCAAATTAACCCAATCGCTCAATTGCCGTGCAATATTTAACTCATCTTCTTGTGAATTTCAGAACAAGGTCTCGGGGAGCATGATCGGCAGTGCTAAAGAGTCTAGAGGTCACTATTTCTAGGAGGATGGAAACAGTTCAATAAACAAAAATTCTATTTGTTTGAACTCCATTTTATTTGAGAATAAGATTATGCTTTGGCATTACAGGCTTGGTCATCCTAGTTTTTATTATTTAAATTTTGTATTACCTCAATTGTTCATAAATAAGAGTCCTTCTATTTTTCAGTGTGAATTCTATGAAATGGCAAAACATCGACGTTATAAATAAATATCATGTCTGAAAACCATTTAAGCTTATCCATAATGATGTTTGGGGACCATCTAGAGTTTTGACAAATAGTGAAAAATGATGGTTTGTGAGTAATATTGATGATAACACTAGGCTAAGATGGGTTTTGTCTTTTAAAAGATAAAACGGTAAAAAATATGTTCGAGATTTTTCATGCTATGATTGAAACACAATTTCAAGAGAAAATCTAGATTTTTAGGAGTGACAATGGCCGAGAGTGTTTTAATGAAACGTTAGGAAAAAAATTTCAATATAAAGGAATAATCCATCAAAGTTCATGCTCTGTTACATCCCAACAAAATGGAGTTGTCGATAAAAAGAATAGACATTTATTGAAAATTAACTAGAGGCTTATTGTTTACTACTAGAGCTCCACAATATTTTTGGGGAGAAGCTATTTTGACTGCCACCTATTTGATAAATAGGATGTCATCTAAAGCTCTTAGTTTTAGAACCCCTTTTAGCTTATTCAAAGAGAATTTACTACATCTAGGCTAACTACGGATTTGCCATTAAAAGTGTTAGGGTATAGTGCTTTTAGTCACAACCATGATCATAATAAGAGAAAACTATAACCTCGTGCAAGAAAGTATATTTTTATATGCTATGCTCCAAATTAAAAAGGGTGTAAGTGTTACGATTCGAATACAAAAAACATTGTGGTTACTATGGATGTTACTTTTCTTTTGAATTCCAACCTTTTTTTGGCACTCATCTTCGGGGAAAGAAGTTTGTATAAGAAGAGTTGTTTTGCAATAATGAGGGAATGAGTCAAAATAAGAAAGAACCGAGTTACTTGATAAATATGGATGAGGTAAAGATGAGTGATAATGATCTAGGAAAGATAAGGAATGAAAATGATATAGATAATAAAGGTTATGATTCAGAACCTGTAAAATCAAAGCATAATCTGATTAACAACAAAAATGGTGGACAAACAAAAGAGTTTTCAGTTTACACGAGTAGAAACCAGAATCTTGGAAAAGAGACCAAAAACTCTCAACATAATCAGTCATCCACTCTACAAGACCAGAATTAATTTCCAAGTAATGAGATTCCAAGTAGTACCTCAAATGAGTTTGTTTTGACACATCTCTTGTTCCCTCAGCTCTTAATCTTCCTATAGCTAAAAGAAAAGGTGTGAGAAATGACACTAAACACTCATGTCAAACTTTGTGTCATATAAAAAATTGTCCCCATCTTATTCAACTTTTCTTTCTCAATTAACTGCTTTGGAGATACCAAAGAATGTGCAGGTTGCTTTAAATGTTACTGAATGAGGGGAGGCAATTCTAGAGGAGATGAAAGCCCTAGAACAAAATGAAACTTGAAAAATCATGGATCTACCATGAGAAAAGAAAACAATGGGTTGCAAGTGGGTTTTCACCATCAAATTCAAGTCAGATGGGTCACTGGAAAGATATAAGGCGCGGCGCATCTTGTGGCTAAAGGGTTTACTCAAACCTGCGACATCGACTACCTTGAAACACTTGCTCCGGTAGCCAAACTGAATTCTATTAGAGTCAGAAAGCCAAGACTTCCTCAAAGAAGTGTTCATCTGTTTCTAAGTCTGCTGAATCATCTACCTCAGCTAAACGAACCAGGTCTGCAGTTTTTCCAAGCCTTAATTTCTTAGCCCTGCCTAGAACTTTCAGTGACTCAGATTCAGAATTTTTTGTTTGTTGCTCATGTTTTAACTGTTTCTATTTCATTATGTGGATTGTGACAGAATCATAATCTCTCTATCAATGAAGTTTGTTGCTTTTGTTTTTATTCATTGTCTATATTTCTTTGGTAGTTTGAATTATTAGTTGATTATTGATGATTAATCCATGATTGCATATACAGTTGCCCAAGTGGCCATGAGTAAGTGTTAAAAATCTGGGATTCACACAATTTTATCAAAAAGGAGGAATTTGTTGGACCAAGAAGCTGAATTGTTTTGAAGATTGACAAAGGAACTCACAGTTGAACCAGGTCCATCACTGGAGACACAGACACAGAGTTAAGGGCATGTGAGGTGCACAAGCAGGAGATAAACAAAATCTGTGATCTAAAAGAGATATCTTCTGATCGAAAAGATTGCAAATTGATAAGGAGATAGACTCCTTATTCAGTAAGAACAGAATCAAGATAAGGGAGGATTTAGGGAGTTGAGATTAACTAGAACTCTTTCACCAAGGAAGACTAGCATTAGGATTCTAGTTAATTCCTTATCTACTAAATCCTATATATATATTGCAGAATGTTCTTATTGTACACAAACGCACAAAACAGAAATTTATCAAGAATTGAGAGCAAAATTTGTGAAGAAATTTTGCAAGCAGTTTGAGNTAACAGGTACTGAGTGTTCAAGTTATAGTTAACTTGAAGTTTGTCGCAAATAGCTAGAGGCTAGTTTGCCACAAAGGGCTAGAGTTAATCCTTAGGTTTACAAAAGAGTTTATTTTATAAATGTTGTGTGGCTCATTGATTTAGTGAAGAGTTTGGGAAAATCCTACTGGGAAGTAGGTCGTGGTTTTTTCACCTTTTGAGCCAGGTGTTTTTCATGTAAAATTGATGTGTTCTTTAAATTTCGCATTTATTATTCCGCAAACTGTAGGAATTGGAACACGTAGAAGAACCTGGTCCTTCTATAACTACTGCACGCGAAAATTGGTCACCACACAAATCAATCCCCCCCCCCCTCTTGTGTGGTATTAACATAGATAAACATCAATATGTGAAAACATGTGAATGTGTTTCCTTATACGGCAAGAACACAAATAGCGTCTTAAAGAGGTATGTCAGTTACAAGCATAATCTCCAATAAATTTTTGAGATTTTCCCAAAATCCAATGTATCGGTCGTATTGGGTATGATACCTTCGTCGGTGATTACCAACTTATTGGGCAGCTTAAGATACTGGTTTGAGCCTTGAAAGTTTCTTGGATAAAATTAAGTTTTACTTTTACTCTTAATTTTGTTTCACATAAGATGTTGCATATGCATTCCCAATAACTCGCACATTCTTTTTGAACCTCAAAGACACCTCAAGTTCTGGTTCTTTTATGTGCCAGTATCCGTGGTTTATTCTGGTAAGGTAAACACATAAAGCAACTAAAGCAGGGGTGGTCCTTCCATAAAGAAACTTTTAGGCCTCACATTTATAGAGGTCCCTTTTTTGTTACACTTTATACACTATGTATAAGTTTTAAAAAGGTTCTGTGAAGTGAAAATGTTTGATTTCTTTCTTTAACAAGTATAGGGAAGAAGGATTTGCAACTGCTATGATTTTCGCCAAGAAAATTGCACTTGAAATGAATATAGAACCCGAATTTCATAATAAACGTATGATATATATAGGAAAGTAAAAATTTAATGAGAATTTTGATCATGAAATCTCAAAATCTTTCGAAGAGTCCTTTGGAGTTGATTACTTTATACATAGTAGACGAGACTATTTTTTCACTTCAAAATAGATTTTAACAATTCGAAACATATGAAAATACGTTTGGTTTTCTATTTAGCGGTAAATATTAAGATCACTAGATGATGAAAATTTGAAAAAATATTGCTTTAATGTTGAATGTTCCTTAAAGCATATTAATCAATTCGATATTGATGGTTTAGATTTATTTTCAGAATTAAAAATATTAAGAAAAATAGTACAATTAGAGGATAACATAATTGATCCACTCGGTCAAATAAAAAATTGATTCTTTTTTTTTTCAATGCCTATATTACTTATGGGATAATGTTAATAACTGTTGTTTCCGTCGTTTCAGCAGAAAGAAATTTCAAAATTAAAATTGATAAAATCTCACTTAAAATCAATAATGTCTCAATAAAGGTTAAATGGACTAGTTGTATTGTCAATTAAGAAACACTTATTAGGAGTTATTGATTATGAGAAAATTATTAATAACTTTCTATCTAAGAAACGCTAGAAAATAAAGAAATAATTTTTTTTTACAAAAAGTTAAGGCCCCTCGTAAAGTTTGGCTTTAAGCCACAAAACTCGTCGGGCCGCCCCTTATCTAAAGTTTTACCACAATAATTTTATAAGTTCCTATGTGCTTTTGATTCTTCAAATTATATTATTTTTGAAGCATTATACTGGTACCCCATGCAGACTAGCAGATGATGTGAAGTGCATTTCCTCCAACCAACGCATAATGGCTTTAGTTTCAGGTTGATGTGCGCCAGGATCATCATTAATGGGAAAGAACTATGTCATTTCATGTCAGTTAATCCTTGTTATAATTAGTCTACATAGGAGAGAGGATAAGAACTTGAAAAGACAAAAACAAGAGTAGCCTTTTAATAAGAAGTGGACTTGTGACAAAACTAAGAGTGGCCTATGGAAGTGAAGTCAACATATTCCACACACGCTTTAATATCAATTCAACGAAAATTTAAAGGACAAATGATCTATATTTAAAGTTGAACTCGATCTCAAAGGCCAACATCCAACGTCTCACAATAAACATTATGGAAAAATCAATAAAGGGATCTTTTTTTTAAACCACACTCTAGAAATCAAGTTACTAGCACGAATTTTGAGCGAACAAACATTGAATCAAACAGTTTCTGGACTTGACGAAAGATGTGAATCAACAACTCCTCCCCCCTCCCCCCCCCCCCCCCCACCTCTTTCTTTGCATTTTCAACAAGAAAGACATGATTAATTATATAGTTTGTGAAAATAAAAATTATGGTACCAATTGATGATCAAAGTAAGCTTACTGATATGGTTAAATGTCAACTTAAATTATTAAAAGAGACATTCTTCTTTCTGGGATCAGTTGTTCAAAGATAAGATTATAACCTACATTTTCTTTTGATGAATATAGCCTACATTAGGTTTATTTTTTAAAGCAACAAATGGGAGAAAAATTTGTCCCTAAAGTGATTATACCAGGTTAACCAAGGTAAATTGTTGAAGTGTGGGACCATCTCATCTAAAAGTTTAAATTGTTAGGTAGAGCACACTTGTATTTACTTAATTATATCTTCAACATGCCCCCTCATGTGCAACTCTGATTCTTTTTCATGGACCAAGCATGTGAAAATTCTTTTTGATAATGGGTGGCGTGAGACTCGAATCCTTTTCATTTGGTAGGACATGCCAACGAGATCTCATGAGACCTTTGAGTAGGTAAGCTCATTATCTAGGGTTCAATTAGCGCCTGGACCTCTCCTGCTCTGATACCATGTTAAAGTGTGTGATCATCTCATTTAAGAGTTTAAGCTATTAGAGAGAGCACACTTTTATTTACTTAATTTATTTTCAACACAAATCATCCTCTATGAAGATCTCCAGACTTTGTTTGTTTTAGAAGTTGCAATAATTCTACTCGCTTTTCCCTTTGATAAGTTTCCAGTCTAGTTTAGAGCTAGAAGCCAACTAAAAACTCTTATACTGGTGCAATGAAAGTAACGACGATTATCGTGCTCCCGTACCTTGCCATATGATAAGTCTAACTTACATCATCAAACTCATATGTCTGACAATTTTTCACTTCATCAGAGAACTGATCACTCTGCAGTGACTCCATATTCCTTTCTTATAATAACTTGATTCATATTAACTTTTGAAAGTTAATTAGGCAACTCCTAATTGATGAAGAACTCCTTTTACTCGACCTTAAAGCCTAATTTCTCCACCGAATTTTTGTTCACCATACAGCTCAAATGTGGGATTGACGACCCATAAGCTGACACCAACTAATCTGGGAGTGAGGTGTTATTGATTTATTGAGATGGTCCTAATGTAGTTTCCTTCACAATGTATGAGCTGGAATGGAAAGTTCAACTCCAACATTTGCCTTCAAAAAAACATTCATATCTAACTTTAAAATAACATAATATCCAGCACAGGATGTCAAGAGATACCTGGTCAGGAAAGTCTCGGTTCAAATCAACATTGTTCGCATTTCCACGCCTCCTCAATGAAAACCCATCTGGATTCATCGATGGGAGTATGTGAAGATGAACATTGTCTACAATCAGGGTAGCGTGTATAAGCCACAATAGAAAAATTGAATTTCGAGACTCTGATAAGAAAAATGTGAAAATATCTTATCTGCATCATCCTAGGATAAGGAAAAGTTATTAAGAACAAAGTTAGTTCAAAGGAAGAACTATCTCACCCAATACGACAATTTTGTTTAAGGCAACATGAAATTCTTGCCTGTATTTGTAGATTGTGCAGACAGAAAGAAATTCAAGATGGCTTGAGGACATCTTCGATTCTACTCAGAGATAAGAGTTGAGCTGCACATTTTTTATCTTTTGGTGTTAAAGGGAGCCTATGAATGAGGCCGAGTCAGTTTTAGATCGTAGAAAATCCTCATTCCCCTCAAAAAGAACATCAGAAGTTGTGTATCAAATTTTGAGGTACTTGAAAAGCTCGCCGGGAAAAGGGGGGTTGTTCAAAAAAAGTGATCGAAGGAACATTGAGGCATACATAGATGCAGACTGGGCAGGGTCCTCTACTGACAGAAGGTAGACTTCTGGGTATTGTACAGTTGTTTGGGGAAATCTTATGACATAGAGAAGTAACAAACAAAGTGTTGTGGAACGTAGTATTGCTGAAGCAGAGTACAGATCTATGGCTCATGGAATCTGTGATTTGGCTTAAGAAAATAACAGAGGAACTTAGAAGACCTATAACTTTACCAATGAAGATATATGTGACAATAAAGCTGCCATAAGCATTATCCAAAATCCAGTGAAACATGATAGAACAAAACATCTTAAAGTGGATAGGCATTTCATCAAGGAGAAGCTCGAAGAACGAAATGTGTGCTTACCATTTGTGCCAACAGATCAGCAGACAACATATATTTTTACTAAGGGGTTTTTTAAACCAAGATTTGAAAGTCATGTAAGCAAGTTAAGTATGTCAGATATCTATATGCCAACTTGAGGGAAGTGTTGATTTGTAATATCTTATTATACTTACGTGTGATCAAATCAAATTAGATATATTGATTTGTATTATCTGATTATTGATCAAATAGGATCAAATCAGACGCTACGTTAGGAAAGTTTCAGATTCTTAGGAATTAGATTAGATTATAGATTCCCCTTCTGGATTCAGGGGATTATTTACCTTTTTATTGATATGCTTTCTCATGTATATTGTGTATTCTTTGAAAGAATAAAACATACTATTCTGATACCAAAACTAACAAGTACATCCATCACCAAGCTTATGTGACAAACGTGCACCAGCTGCTATTCCTCCACATTTGAAGTGACTAAATTGAGCCGCAACAAAATTACCCTTATCAGAGGAAGTGTTCCAAGGTAAACTTTTAGGGAAGGCCAAATACTCAGGACCAGTATCAGGGAAATTGAGGATTTCATACAAGAAACAATTCAGTTCAACATTTAAGAATTTGGCTCATATGTCATTGCACTCAATGGTTACATTATCTTTAAACTTCCCATCAAATGGATAATAAGAGGTTAAGGTTTTCGATAGAGAATTTTCGAGAACCTGAGGTAATTCTTGTTTGGAACTTTTATTAATGTTGTGATATAGAGGTCTAGGATAGAAGATAACAATGGGAATGTACATGGTACTCATGAATTGATCAAGAAGAGAAATCTTGAAATTTCTATGTGGAGATGGAGTAGCAGAGGAGGGCTTAATAATCTTTTCAGAAACTGAATGATTCTTGAGACAACCATTTTAATTACTTATTAGAATGATCTCAAGAGTTTTGAACTGGTATTTTCCAGTTTAATATCTATGCATATATACAGATATAATCTGAAAATAATTAGCTTTGTGGCTTGAATTTATTTTTCATCGGTACACATATCATTTTGGTCAAGATAGTATCACTAAATAACTTTATACTTTCGATATGAATCCTTCTATGAATTCTTTGATACAAGTTATAAATTAGACAAAGAAGAAAATTTCTAGATGTTCAAGATAATTAAGGCAAAAGAAGAAAAAATCAAGAACACAATTTAGAAATGAAATAGTTGTTCTTTTCACTTTCTCAACTCTTGAATAACTCTTGTGGGCTCCATTTCCTCTATAATTCACTAATTAGTTTCGCACAGATGGTTTTAGAAGTCCAGCACAACTTGCCTTGACGCATCAAACTACAAAAGTGCTAGAGTTTTGTAACGACCCGGCCGATCGTTCCGAGAGTTTAGCTCGTTTCTTCTATTTCTGCTTCATTATTTGTGTGGTCCATCTCTTTTGTGTTATTTTGGGTTGGTTGGCTGGGGTTCAGAGTGATTGTGGAGAGAAAAAAGACACTTAGTCTCTTAACTTGGTTCAATAGTTGAAAAAGTCAACCGGAAGTTGGCTTATAGGTATATGATCTCGGAATGTGATTTGTATGGTTCGGATGGCTTCGTTAGGTGATTTGGGACTTAGGAGTGTTTTCGGAATGTTATTCGGAGGTCCGTGGTAGAATTAGGCTTGAATTGGCGAAATAGGATTTTTGGCAATTTTTTATCGGCAGTGGAAAAATTAGCTATTGGGGTCGAAATGGAATTCCAGAAGTTGGAACAGATTTGTAGTGTCATTTGGGATGTGTGTGCAAAATTTTAGGTCATTCGGATGAGTTTTGGTCAGTTTCGGCATCGTTGGCGAGTTTCAGAAGTTTAGAAATCCTTAGGCTTGAATTTCGAGTAAATTTGGTGATTTGATGTTGGTTTGAGTGTTTCGAAGGTTCGACTAAGTTTGAATAATCATATATGACTTGTGAGTATCATTGGTTGAGGTCTCGAAGGCCTCGGGATGAGTTCGGATGGTTGACGGATTGATTTTGGCACTTAAAGAATGCTGGTGTGTTGATGTTCTGTGATTCCACAAATGCGGACGGGTGGCCGCAGGTGCGGTTGGTAACCGCAGGTGTGGGATTTGGGCTGGTCGAGGTGCATCACAGTGCGGAGGTGTTACCGCACCTGCGAGCCCGCAGGTGCGGAAAAGCATAAGGTAAGCGAATTCCGCAGGTGCGGATTTTTTGGCGCAGAAGCGGTCCGCAGGTGCGAATTAATTTCCGCAAAAGCGGAAAGTGCTGGGCAGAGTATATAAATTCCAGCCTTCGCGAATTTTCATATATTTCACCATTTTGAGGACGGATTTGGAGCTTTTTGAGGGATTTTGAAGAGGGATTCAAGGGGAACACATTGAGGTAACGTTTTTGAACCTAATACTCGATTCTATGTTGGTATTTGACTGATTAATCATGAAATTTGTGGGATTTAATGGTGTAATTTGAGGGTTAGGGCTTGAAAGCTTGAGACTTTGATTTAAGGATTTGAAGGGTCAATTGTCGTCGGATTTTGATGTATTTGGTATGTACGGACTCGTGAGAGTGTAAGGATTCTAATTTTGTGATTTTTGTCGAGTTCCGAGGCGTGGGCCCGTGGGTCGGATTTGGCCGAATTCGGGATTTGTGATGTAATTTGATAATTCTGATGTGGCTTTCGCTCATTTAGCATATACTAATGTTATAATACTGATTTTGGTTAGATTCGGGCTGATTTGTGATCGAGTCGAGCGGCGAGGGAATTGCGAAGTAGAGTTTTGGCTTGGTTGAGGTAAGTAATACTTCCAATATTGGTTCTGAGGGTTCGAAACCCCGAGCTACGTGTTATGTGATTAGAATTGGGTGACGCACATGCCAAGTGACAAGCATGCGGGTGTGCACCATGTGATTCGTGACCTGGTTCATCCCATGGCACCGTTTTCTGGTTCTCTCTTGTTGATATATGTGATTCTGTCTATGTGGCTGATGCGAACATGCTGGAAATGATGCTACATACTATGTTAAGGCTTTCACGCCGATACTGTTGAGACCCGAGTAGTCGTCTTAAATGCGAACAGGCTAGAAATCATGCTAGATATTATGTTAAGGCTTCACACGATGTTGTTGGGACCCGAGTGGTTGCTTATTGTTGTCATCTCATGTGTTTCATTGATATTATATTCTCAGTCCTGTCATTTCATACCATATCATGCCCCAGTCTTGGTAGTTGTTGATTTTGCACATTTTATCATTGATTCGGGATAGTTCATGCATTGTGAGCCCATGTGAGCGAGACTGGAGAGTGATGACTGAGTGAGGCCGAGAGCCTCTTATTGAGTGACAGATATGGATCGGGCTGCACGCCGCAGCAATATATATTGGATCGGGTTGCACGCCGCAGCTATATAGCGCTTGGGTTGAAGGAGCCCCTCCGGAGTCTGTACACCCCCAGCGAGGGAAGTGATATTTGAGGGATGGATCTTTCCTGGACATGGATCTTGTCCGAAGTGATATTTGAGGGATGGATCTTCCCTCGACGTGGATCTTTTCCGAAGTGATATTTGAGGGATGGTCTTCCCTAGGCATGGATCTTGTCCAAAGTGTTTATGCGTGGAGATGGATCTTCTCCACGAGGCTGGATTGGCCTGTTTTCCATCGGTACTGAGCGACTGAGGTTAGTGACGTGTGTACGTATTCTGTGATGGATCTTCCCTTGGTCGTTGAGCCATATACAGTATCGCGTGGTTGTGAGGTGTATCATTATCTGGATATGGATCTTCTCCTCATGGCTGGATCGTCCATCCTCAGTACTGAGTGACTTCTATCTGATGTGTATATATTCTGGGAGAGGTCTTCCCTAGGCCATGCGAGCCATATACAGTACTGAGTGGACGAGTATTTGAGAGTGGGAGTACATTGTGAATTTCATATTGTTGATGCATTGGCATGTAGAATACGTTGAGGTATATATGTTAAACTGTTCGAAACTGTGTTTATCCTATCACTTGAGCTGCCTAGTTACCTGAAAGCATGCCTAAATTTTCTGTACATTTATTCTATCATGAATATGGAGGTTTAGGCAGTCACTACCTCTCAGTCCACAGGTTGGTCTTGTTACTTACTGAGTTGGTGTACTCACGTTACCCCCTGCACCCTGTGTGCAGATTCAGGTGCCAGGACTGAGTGAGAGCTGGTTTACTCTCTTTGGAGCACTTCGGAGATTGCAAGGTAGCTGCACCGCGTCCGCAGCCTTCTCCCTCTCCTTCCTATTAGTCATTTGTTTATCTCAGACTTGTTTGTAGTAAAGGAACAATACCAAATTTTGTATTTCCCTTTTAGTTGCTCATAACTGATGACTCCGGGTTTTGGGGCTGTTTTTAAATATTTCACCTAACTTTATTTTCTTTGAAATACTAAAAATGGAACATTTATAAAATGCTGGTTAATATTTAATCAAACGAAAGGTTTCTTATGTTATGCATAGTGGATCGGCTAGCTTAGTATCACTATAGGCTCCATCAAGGCCGGGTTGGTTTTGGGGTCGTGACAAGTTGGTATCAGAGCCCTAGGTTACATAGGACTCACCAGTCATGAGCAAGTTTAGTTGATTCTTGCAGATCGGTACGGAGACGTTTGTACTTATCTTCAAGAGGCTGCAGAAACCTTAGGAAAACCTCACATTCTTGAATTCTTGTCGTGTGAATCTGTCGATTCCGATAGCTAAATTTTGTTTATTTCATTCTCTCACAGATGGTGAGGACGTGTACTACCGGTCAGGGTGGACAGCCACCAGTTGGGCCTGTGAGAAGTCGAGGCCACGGTCGAGGCCGTGGTAGGGGGAGGGGTGTAGCCCATGCAGCAGTCGGGGCAGTACCTATGGACCCTCCAATTATTCCAGATCAGGTCCCAATCGTAGATGTTCCAGTGGGACCAGCTCAGGAACCAGTTGTGCCTATTGTTATTCCGGGTCTTCAGGAGGCCTTAGCCCAGATTTTGACCGACGCACCAGTCTTGGTCAGGCGGTCACTGTTTCTACATCAGCAGCTACTTCTCAGGCCGGGGGAGGCACTCAGATCCCTGCCGCACGTACACCCGAGCAGGTTGTTCAGGGACTTCAGACACCGGGGGCAGCTCCAGCCCAGCCGGTTGCACCTGTTCAGGATCTAGTGATTCCCGTCATTCCAGATGACGAGCAGCGCAAGTTGGAGAGGTTTGGTAGACTTCAGCCTCCGACTTTCAGTGGTACTGAGGGCGAGGATGCCCAGGGTTTCTTAGACAAGTGTTAGAGGATGCTTCGTACAGCAGGGATATTGGAGACCAGTGGGGTCTCGTTTACTACCTTCCAATTCTCAGGAGCTGCATTTACTTGGTGGGAGAATTATGAGAGGCGTAGGCCCGTTGGTGCAGCGCCCCTTACTTGGAATCAGTTTTCCACTCTATTCTTAGAGAAGTATGTCCCACAGTCCCGCGGAGAGGAGCTGTGCAGGCAGTTTGAGAAGCTGCGTCAGGGTGATATGACGGTGTCGCAGTATGAGATGAGGTTTATAGATATTGCTCGACATGCTATTTGGTTGGTCCCTACAGAGAGAGATAGGATCAGGAGATTCGTGGATGGTCTCACATATCAGCTTCGTATTCTTATGACCAGAGAGAGGGTGTCGGGTGCTACTTTTGAGGAGGTTGTTGAAATCGCTCGAGAGATTGAGTCAGTTCATCGCCAGGAGTTCTGGTAGTTTTGGTGGCATTCCTTTAGGAGGACTTCAGCATGGCAGAGGTCGTCCATTCAGGCAGGCTCAGCCAGGTCGCTCAAGTTATCGTGGTGGATCAGTTAGTCGTGATCCTCACAGTTCGCATCAGGGGCACCCATGATTAAGTGCTCTGCCAACTCAGAGTTCATCTTGTGCACCATCGGTTCAGGGTTCATCTATGCCTGGTTCTTCTAGTGGTTATCTGGGTACTAGGGGTTCCCTTCAGTCCCCAGTGCCATTTTTCGAGAGGGGATGATTTGAGTGTGGAGTTGTGGGCCACACAAAGAGGTTTTGTCCCCGTCTTACAGGAGGTACTTATCAACAGAGGAGTCAGCCCGCGGCTTCAGTCCCAGTTGATGCACTGCCTACCCAGGCAGCTAGAGGTAGGGGTCAGGCAGTTATGGGTCGTCCTAGAGGGGGAGGTCGATCTAGTGGTGATCAGGCCCGATTTTATGCACTTTCAGCTAGACCAGATGCGATGGCTTCTGATGCCGTGATCCCAGGTGTTGTTTCAGTCTGTCACGAGATGCTTCAGTTTTTATTTGATTCCAGTTCTTCATATTCACATGTCCATAATATTTTGCCCATTCTTTGGATATGCCCCGTGAGTCTTTAGTTACATCTGTTCATGTGTTCACCCTTGGGGGTGATGTTGTTGTTATATACCGCGTGTGTCGGTCATGTGTGGTGCCTATTGGGGGTCTGGAGACCCCGGTGGATGTGTCATTGCTCAGTATGGTCGGTTGCGATGTGGTTTGATCGGGTGGATGATGTTACTTTTAGGTATGACTTAATGAAGGTGTAAGTTTCAGGAGATGCTCTATGTCTTGATTAACCTCACTGGTGGGGCGGCACTCTCCTGGTTTTTCGGCTGTGAGTATTCAAATTCGGCCTTGTAACACCTACATATTGTATGGGTATTTCCTCATGGTGTGATCGTGAATTGGAAAAGTAATAGACATTCAGACGATGGAATCGAGATCGGATATGGTGATTGGTGTGCTTTGAGGGTTTTGAGTTTGGGAACTCGAATGAGTAGATGATTTCATAGTCGAGGGTTGTAGAGTCGTAGCCAAGGTTAGCCAATATTTAGTGAGAGATGTGATTTAGTCACATTAGACCTTCGGAGATTCATTGGTCTATGGTGCACGACCGAATTGATTTGGGGTTCCTTAGTAGGCCCTGTGGGGATAGGTGTTTTGCACCGAGTCAGATTGATTGGCTCCGTAGTGCTATTGTGAGGGGTGTCAGTTAGTGGCTATTGGGTTTATATGTGCCCTGGGATGATCTAGGAGTTACCTTCCCTACTTCGGGGAGCGGCGATTCTTTGTTTTTAGGCACACATGGTGCGGTTCTGTTGTGTCTTATAGCGGAATTTGACTAAGGTAAAGTAGATGAATATCGTAGGGTTTGGACGTATGGGTTGTGTTCTTTCAGATTCGTCTGGCATGGTAGCATCCGATTTCCCGTTCTTATGGTAATGCACTTTGAGTACTTGATATCGGGTTTCGTGTGGTTTTTTATTTTTAGCAAGACTGTGCGAGGGGTATAATATGGACCAGCATTTGGATAGGGTTCACGTATTGTAACGGAGTATGTTAAATAGGATCCTTGTGTGTAGGATTCATGTGTTTTGGTTCTGCGGTGTGTGGGGAGTTCCTAGCATTGAGTTGTGGTGTTACTCGTTGATATTGCGGGACGGTTTTCTTGTCTGGTGTCATTTTTCATGTTTGGGTACATTTGGGGTGTTGTCTATTAGTGCATGGACTGCATGAGTTATGGATTTAAGCCGTATCGATGTGTCCTGTTATTGAAGTGGTTGTGTTGGATGAGATGAGGTCATCGAACCTAGAATGGCTGTTATTGGATCTGGTGGCAGCATATTTGGGAGGATATTGACACTGGTCGGCTTAGAAGTTTTGCTATATTTTCTGTCGAAGAGAGGGAGCTCCATCACTTGTTGATACGACGAATGGTTATGGGTTTCTGCGTGTTTCTCTCATCCTGGGCAGTATATTAAGGTGTTATAACGGGCCTCTATTTTATGACGGGTTTATTACCGGTGTAACGACCCGACCGGTCGTTTTGGGATCTAGCACGTCGTTCAGCGGTTTGAAGTCGTGAGCAGCTTTGTTTTAGTTATTATGACATGTGGGCGTGGTCGGAATTGAATTTCAGGAAGTTTAGAATTGATTTGGAAAGAAAATTCTCATTTCAGAAGCCTTAAGTTGGAGAAATGGACTAAGATTGAAATTTTGAGTAAATGATCTCTGAATCAGGATTTGAAGGTTCCAGCAGGTTCGTATGATGATTTCGGACTTGGGTGTATGTCCAGATCGGGTTTTGGATAACCCGGGAGTGTTTCAGCGTATATTGTGGAAGTTAGCATTTTAGAAGGATTTCACGAATTTGGGCTTGAAGTGCATATCAGTGAGGTTGATGTCTGTTTGGGATTCCGAGTCTAGAAATAGCTCTATATGGTGATTCTGGAATTGGGAGCGCGATCGGAAGTGAATTTGGATGTCCGTAGGTCATTTTGGGATCCTTTGGCTAAAGATAGAAATTTGAAGGTTTTTGAGAAATTCGACCGGAAGTGGAAGTTTTGGTATCGAGTTCGGAATGCGATTTCAGAAGTTGGAGCAGGTCCGTAATGTTGAATATGACTTGTGTGCAAAATTTGAGGTCAATCGGGTGTGATTTGATAGGTTTCGGCGTCGGATGTAGAAACTTGAAATTCTAACTTCTTAAAGAATTGGATTTGAGTGCGATTCGTGATTTCGGCATTGTTTGATGTGATTTGAGGGCTCGAGCAAGTTCGTGTCATGTTTTGGGACAAGTTGGTGTGACTGGACGGGGTCCCGGGGGCCTCGGGTGGATTCCGGGTGGTTAACGGATCAAAGTTGAAGTTGGAAAAAGGGTTGAAGCTTGTTGTTATCTGGTGTAATCGCACCTGCGAGGCTTTGACCGTAGGTGCGGCTAAGGGCGCCGCAGGTGCGAAATTTAGGGCTGGAGCTGAGAGGACCGCAGGTGCGGGAGTTTGGTCGCACCTGCGGAGTCGCAGGTGCGAAGAGTGGGCCGTAGAAGCGAGAGATGCTAGGTTGAGTCAGAGCCGCACCTGCGATGGAATTTCCGTAGGTGCGCAGGTGCGAAAGGAGGCCTGGGCAGAATGTTTTAAAGTCGGGTTTTTATCATTTCTCACCCATTTTTCATTTTTCATGGACGATTTTGGAGAGCATTTCAAGAGGGATTTTTGTCAGGCATCAAGGTAAGTAAATTCTTTCCATTTGTAAGATAAATACAAGATTATATGCATGGATTAGGCATGGAAATTGGTAGGAATTTGGGAAATTTTTTAAGAAACCTAGAAAATGTAAATTTGGAATTTAGCCACGAATTTGAGTATGGAATGTAGAGTAAATTGCATGATTGAACTAGTAGGCTATGGGTAGAATGTATCTTCGAGGATTTTGAATTTTCGGGCACGTGGGCCCGAGGGCATTTTGGTCATTTCTACGATCGGGGTTGGAAAAGTGTATAATTTGAATTTGTTGTGAGCATTAGGATGAAATTTCATTGCTTTGCTGTTATGTGGTAGTTTCGGAGCATTGTGCGTCCGTTGGAGTCATTGGAGGGGCTTGGAAGCCGGTATTGGAATTTCGGAGCGAGGTAAGTCTCGTTTCTAACTTTGTGAGGGGGAATCGTCCCCCTAGGTGAATTAATTCAGTACATACTATTATCTTTGGGGGCTACGTACGCACGAGGTGATGGGAGTCCGTGCGTAGCTGCTATTATGCCATGTTCGGGTAGCCTAGGACCTACTAGCATGCCTTATGTATGTACCTGCAACCCTGCCTGTAACATTAAACTGCTAAAATGACCGAAAATGTAACTGAATGTTTAAAAGAAAACTAGAGTTCATATTGTTAATCTTCTAGATAAAGAATTGGTTCCGCTGTGGGTACATGGAGTGGGTTGTATCATGGAGTATCACTAAACTTGACAAATGAGTTTCAAAAACCAATATTTCAAAACCTATATTTCATGTTTCTTTTAATAAAGATTTTATCACTTTCCTCAGAAAAAATATTTTCTTGATACAATACAAATTTATTATGTGGATATGTGTAACTTTGGGTGCCTGAGTCGCTTGAGTGATTTGCGAGCAGGAATTTGTGTATGTATTCATATGAGCACCTGAGTCGCATATATGATTCGCGAGCAGGCTAGCCGTATTATGTTAACCGTGTCGCATGATCGATTTGCGAGCGGTGCAGATAGATGCATCTATGGTTTGAGTCGTTTACCCTCGGCAGTGCACATGTTATTATTGTTGGTCTGCATCGTTCAACCCTCGGCATTGCTTGCGCATGATATTTGCTGCGTAGTTGCTATGATATGTGCCTGATTACTGGCCTGAAATATTAAGTTTTCGATTGAAATGACAGAGATTTAAAGTTATTAAAAAGTTTATTTTTGGAAGAATTTGTTCCTTCCCATCGATTGATTATTACTTGATTAAATCACCATGTTGATTAACTGTTAATATGACGAAGATATAAAGTGTTAAACGTGAACGGAATTGAAAGATATTTAAATCCTTTTTTATAAATTGCCTATGATAAAACCATGCTTAGTGTCACTTGTAAATATTTTAAATTGACCTTTAGTAAGTGTCTAATTTGACCTCTCGTCACTACCTCTCTGAGGTTAGGCGGGCGACTTACTGAGTACACGTTATTTTTGTATTTATGCTACACTTGTTGTGCATTTTATTGCACAGGTACTTTCATAGAAATATGGAGGATTCGGAGACATAGGCGAGCTGCATCATCCGGAGGCGATCAACAGCTAACAAAGTCTCCTTCATACTGTATTTATTCATTGTTAAATTTCCTTGTCCAGTTGTATTTCGGACAGGCTTTGTAATGATCGTATAAATTCTTAGAAATTGCTCATGTACTTGTGACACCGGGTTCTGGGAGATGTATTGGGATGTAATTGCTTAAGTGAAATCTTTAAATCATCGTTTTTAAATTAACAGTCTTTTATTTGATTATCATGTAATAAAGTGAACGGAAATGTTTTCATAAATGTTAAAACCAGAAAGTTATTTCAATTAATTAATGAATTGGCTTGCCTGACCTTGTGTCCGGCGCCGTCACGACCATAGGGATTTTGGGTCTTGACAGCCGGCATTTGGGTGGCTTGGGTGTCTGTTGTGATTTGAGCTTATCGTTATAAGTGTTCGAGATGGGTGAGATATCATGTGATTTTGTCTTGACTTATGACTTTGGTTGGATACAGCAGGTTCAGTCATATACAGTGTGTGGAGGCGTGATTCTGATCTTGCAGATAAGTTTTGGCGTGGAATTTGGATTCTAAGGCGTAGGGATTAGGTTGGATATAGAGGCATTCAAATGTGTTGTGTTATGAAATATATGCGGGGTAGGGTGACGTGGGGTCACCCCCGGGTATGTTCATGGTAAGGTTATTCGGCGGTTTGATGGATTTGGGAACAACTCTTGGCACGTTCGAGGACGAACATTTATTTAAGAGGGGGAGAATGTCACGACATGGCCGGTCGTTCCGAGAGTTTAGCCCGTTTCCCCCATTTCTGCTTCATTGTTTGTGCGTTCCATCTCTTGTGTGTTATGTTGGGTTGGTTGGCTGGGGTTCAGAGTGATTGTGGAGAGAAAAGAAACACTTAGTCTCTTAACTTGGTTCAATAGTAGGAAAAGTCAACTGAAAGTTAACTTATAGGTATATGATCACGGAATGTGATTTTTATGGTTCGGATGGCTTCGTTAGGTGATTTGGGACTTAGGAGTGTGTTCGGAATGTTATTCGGAGGTCCGTGGTAGAATTAGGCTTGAATTGGCGAAATAGGATTTTTGGCAATTTTTGATCGGCAGTGGAAAAATTAGCTATTGGGGTCGAAATGGAATTCCAGAAGTTGGAACAGATTCGTAGTGTCATTTGGGATGTGTGTGCAAAATTTTAGGTCATTCGGATGAGTTTTGTTCAGTTTCGGCATCGTTGGCGAGTTTCAGAAGTTTAGAAATCCTTAGGCTTGAATTTCGAGTAAATTTGGTGATTTGATGTTGGTTTGAGTGTTTTGAAGGTTCGACTAAGTTTGAATAATCATATATGACTTGTGAGTATCATTGGTTGAGGTCTCGAAGGCCTCGGGATGAGTTTGGATGGTTGACGGATTGATTTTGGCACTTAAAGAATGCTGGTGTGTTGATGTTCTGTGATTCCACAAATGCGGACGGGTGGCCGAAGGTGCGGTCACCGCAGGTGCGGGATTTGGGCTGGTCGAGGTGCATCACAGATGCGGAGGTGTTACCGCACCTACGAGCCCACAGGTGCGGCTGTTTGGGCGCAGGTGCGGAAAAGGATAAGGTAAGTGAATTCTGCAGGTGTGGATTTTTGGGCGCAGAAGCGGCCCGCAGGTGCGAGTTAAGTTCTGTAGAAGTGGAAAGTGCTAGGCAGAGTATATAAATTCCAGCCTTCACGAATTTTCATATATTTCACCATTTTGAGGACGGATTTGGAGCTTTTTGAGGGATTTTGAAGAGGGATTCAAGGGGAACACATTGAGGTAACGTTTTTTAACCTAATACTTGATTCTATGTTGGTATTTGACTGATTAATCATGAAATTTGTGGGATTTAATGGTATAATTTGACGGGTTAGGGCTTGGAAGCTTGAGACTCTTATTTAAGGATTTGAGGGGTCAATTGTCGTCGGATTTTGATGTATTTGGAATGTACGAACTCGTGAGAGTGTAAGGATTCTAGTTTTGTGACTTTTGTCGAGTTCCGAGGCATGGGCCCAGGGGTCGGGTTTGGCCGAATTCGGAATTTGTGATGTAATTTGATAATTGTGATGTGGGTTTCGCTCCTTTGGCATATTCTAATGTTATAATACTGATTTTGGTTAGATTCGGGGCGATTTGTAGCCGAGTCGAGCGACGAGGGCATTGTGGAGTAGAGTTTTTGCTTGATTGAGGTAAGTAACGCTTCCAATATTGGTTCTGAGGGTTCGAAACCCTGAGCTACGTGTTATGTGATTAGAATTGGGTGACGCACATGCGGGCGTGCACCCTGTGATTGGTGACCTGGTTCATCTCATTGCACCGTTTTCTGGTTCTCTCTTGTTGATATCTGTGATTCTGTCTATGTGCCTGGTGCGAACATGCTGGAAATCATGCTAAATACTATGTTAAGGCTTCACGCCAATACTATTGAGACCCGAGTGGTCGTCTTAAATGGGAACAGGCTAGAAATCAAGCTAGATATTATGTTATGGCTTCACGTCGATGCTGTTGGGACCCGAGTGGTTGCTTATTGTTGTCATATCATGTGTTTCATTGATATTATATTCTCAGTCCTGTCATTTCATACCATATCATGCCTCAGTATCGGTAATTATTGATTTTGTACATTTTATCATTGATTCGGGTTAGTTCATGCATTGTGAGCCCATGTGAGCGAGACTGGAGAGTGATGACTGAGTGAGTCCGAGATCCTGTTATTTAGTGATAGATATTGTTTGGGTTGCACGCCACAGCGATATATATATTGGACCAGGCTGCACGTCGCAGCGATATAGCATTTGGGCTGAAAGAGCCCCTCTGGAGTCTGTACACCCCGAGTGAGCGAAGTGATATTTGAGGGATGGATCTTCCCTGGACATGGATCTTGTCCGAAGTGATATTTGAGGGATGGATCTTCCCTGGACATGGATCTTGTCCGAAGTGATATTTGAGGGATGGATCTTCCCTGGGCATAGATCTTGTACGAAGTGTTTATGCGTGGAGATGGATCTTCTCCACCAGGCTAGATTGGCCTGTTTTCCACCGGTACTGAGCGACTGAGATCTGTGACGTGTGTACGTATTTTGGGATGGATCTTCCCTTGACTGTTGAGTCATATACAATACCGAGTGGTTGTGAGGTGTATCATTATCTGGGTATGGATCTTCTCATCATGGATGGATCGGTCATCCTCAGTACTGAGTGACTTCTGTCTTATGTGTATATATTCTAGGAGAGGTCTTCCCTAGGCCATGCGAGCCATATACAGTACTGAGTGGACGAGTATTTGAGAGTGGGAGTACATTGTGCATTTCATATTGTTGATGCATTGGCAGGTAGAATACGTTGAGGTATATATGTTAAATCGTTCGGAATTGTGTTTATCTTATCAGTTGAGCTGCCTAGTTACCTAAAAGCATGCCTAAATTTTCTGTACATTTATTTTGTCATGAATATGGAAGTTTAGTCCGTCACTACCCCTCAGTCCATAGGTTTGACTTGTTACTTACTGAGTTGGTGTATTCACGTTACCCCCTGCACCCTGTGTGCAGATTCAGGTGCCAGGACTGAGTGAGAGCGGGTTTACTCTCTTTTTGAGCACTTCGGAGATTGCAAGGTAGCTGCACGGCATCCGCAGCCTTTTCTCTCTCCTTCCTATTAGTCATTTTGTTTATGCTCAGACTTGTTTATAGTAAGAGAGTAGTACCAGATTTTGTATTTCCTTTTTAGTTGCTCATGACTCCGAATTTTGAGGTTGTATTTAAATGTTTCACCTAACTTTATTTGCTTTGAAATGCTAAAAATGGAAGATTTATAAAATGCTGGTTAATATTGACTCAAACGAAAGGTTTCTTATGTTATGCATAGTGGATCGGTTAGCCTAGTATCACGATAGACGTCATCACGGTGGGGTTGGTTTTGGGGTCGTGACAAGTTTAGTTTTAAAAATTAGATTAAACTGACTTTTCGTTAAAATATATAAATGATAAATAATATTTAACATAAACATATATCTGGAGTTTATGTATACATGAACAATTAGAATAAAACATTGCATTCCAAATTCAAAATTCTTTGGAGAATGCTTCAAAGTTTTATAAAGTGACATCCGTTTGCCCAATCATCTAATAAAGAACTCAATCCACCACCAAAGTCTTATATTGAATTCGTTCCCATAAAATCTTGCTAATTTGTCGTTAACTTAAAATAAATCTTGTTTGTGAAGTAATTTGTAGAGGAACTATCCAATGAAGAAGACACATGGGAGGTTGAATGTGACATAATTTCAAATATTAGACATCCCTTCCATGTTTCAGATATGACATAAATGAGAATTTTGGCCTAGTTACGTGATGTCCACAACTAAAGGCAAGCTGGTGAGGCCAAGTCAAAGAGAAGGATTAGCAAGCTCTTGAAGGAAAACATACATATGATATTTTAGACAAATTCCACGTCAGAAACGAAGAAAAAATAAAGTGTTATATAAAATATAATAAAATTTTATATGATATATACGTTTTTAACTGATGTGTCGTAAACAATGGCGGACAAGTTTGTGAGATTTGATCAACCAACAAGTAGACAACAACTGTCATGGACTCGGGATATAATTAATATGGAAGAAATTTGAAGAGAGCATAGTAAGAATATGAAAGTGGGGGCATACTAGAAAAGACATGATTAGGAATGAAGTTATTAGGGACACTGTAGGAGTGGAATATGTGGAGGACAAGTTGCGGGAATCGAGGCTGAGATGATTCGGACATGTGAAAAGGAGAGACATAAATGCTCTGGTGAGAAGATGTGAGAGGTTTTCTATGGCGGGTCTGAGGAAGGGAAGCGCGAGGCCTAAGAAGTATTGGGAGGTAATTAGGTAGGGCATGTCATTGGTTCAACTTGCCGAAGATATGACCCACGATAAGAAGGTGTGGAGGTCGAGGATTAGGGTTGTAGGTTGACAGATAGTAGTGTGTTCTTCCTAGGCCGACCAGTAGTACTAGGACTACTTTTGTAATTTCCTATTTATGGTTCTTTATTATGCATGTTGTGCCATTCACGCCCATTACCATGTTACATTATTGCTGATAATCTTTGCTACTTGGTTGCTTTATCTTCACTGTTCCTTGAGCCGAGAGTCTATCGAAAATAATCTCTCTATCTCTATGAGGTAGGGGTAAGGTATGCGTACACACTACCCTCGCCAGATCCCGTTTATGATATATACACTTTTACTTGATGTGTCGTAAACTAATGGGCGGACAAGTTTGTGAGATTTGATCAACCAACAAGTAGACAACAACTATCATGGACTCAGGATATAATTAATATGGAAGAAATTTGAAGAGAGCATATTAAGAATATGAAAGTGTGGGCATACTAGGAAAGACATGATTAGGAATGAAGTTATTAGGGACAAGGTAGGAGTGGCATATGTAGAGGACAAGTTGCGAGAATCGAGGCTGAGATGGTTCGGACATGTGAAGAGGAGAGATATAGATGCTCCGTGGGGAGGTGTGAGAGGTTGTCCATGGGGGGTCTGAGGGAGGGAAAAGCGAGGCCTAAGAAGTATTGGGGAGGTAATTAGGTAGGACATGTTATTGGTTCAGCTTGCCGAAGATATGACCCATGATAGGAAGGTGTGGAGGTCGAGGATTAGGGTTGTAGGTTGACAGATAGTAGTGTGTTCTTTCTAGGCCGACCAGTAGTACTATGACTACTTTTGTAATTTCCTATTTATGGTTCTTTATTATGCATGTTGTGCCATTCACGCTCGTTACCATGTTACATTGTTGCTGATATTCTTTGCTACTTGGTTGTTTTATCTTCACTGTTCCTTGAGCCGAGAGTCTACCGAAAATAGTCTCTCTATCTCTATGAGGTAGGGTAAGGTATACGTACACACTACCCTCCCCAAACCCCGTTTATGATATATATACTTGATGTGTCGTAAACTAATGGCGGACAAGTTTGTGAGATTTGATCAACCAACAAGCAGACAACAATTGTATGGACTCGGGATATAATTAATATAGAAGAAATTTGAAGAGATCATATTAGGAATATGAAAGTGTGCGCATACTAGGAAAGACATGATTAGGAATAAAGTTATTAGAGACAAGGTAGGAGTGGCATCACTGGAGGACAATTTGCAGGAATCGAGGCTGAGATGGTTCAGGCGCGTGAAGAGGAGAGAGATAGATGATCCGGTGAGAAGGTGTGAGGGGTTTTCCATAGTGGGTCTGAGGAAGGGAAGGGTGAGGCTTAAGAAGTATTGGGGAGGTAATTAGGCAGGACATGTCATTGTTTCAGCTTTCAGAGGATATGATTCACGGTAGGAAGGTGTGAAGGTCAAGGATTAGGGTTGTAGGTTGACATATAGTAGTGTGTTCCTCCCAGGACGACCAGTAGTATTAGGACTACTTTTTTAATTTCCTATTTATGGTTATTTATTATACATGGTGTGCCATTCACAGCCGTTACCGTGTTACATTGTTGCTAATATTCTTTACTACTTGGTTGATTTATCTTCATTGTTCCTTGAGCCAAGAGTCTATCGGAAATAAAGTCTCTATCTCAATGAGGTAGGGATATGGTATGCATACACACTACCCTTCCCAGACCCCATTTATGAGATCAAGCTGGGTTTCTTATTGTTGTTATTGTGTAATAAAAATCTTTCCTTAATCCATATGGAAAGAAATTTAAGATATTACCTACTTGGAGTATGATTTAAAAATATTTTCATAATAATAAATGAAATGTATGGGCAAATCCTATTTGGAATATGAACAGAAGATGCTCTTCCGCCCTATAGATAGCCACCTATGAGGATTGGTATTTTAGTAGATACATATATAGTATTTGTGTTTTTTTTAAGAAATCTTTAACTTCAAGAATTTACTTACGAAGTAGATTGACTATTAAGAATTCAAGAATCCTCTTTCAGGTATTTAAAAATCTATTTTGTGTTTTATTTTGAGTCACACTATGAAAGTTTGGGAGAGAGTGGTGGAGGACAGGGTGAGGAAATGCGTGTCTATTTTCGAAAATTAGTTTGGATTCATGCAGGGGCGTTCAACTACGGAAGCTATTCATTTGGTAAGGAGATTAGTGGAGCAGTACAGGGAAAGGAAAAAGGATTTACATATGGTGTTTATTGACCTTGAGAAGGCATACGATAAAGTTCCGAGGGAGGTATTGTTGAGGTGTTTGGAGGTTAGCGGAATTCCGGTAGCGTACATTAGGGTGATTAAGGATATGTATGATGATGCTAAGACTCGGGTAAGGACTGTGGGTGGTGACTCAGACCTTTTCCCTGTGGTGATGGGATTGCACCAGGGATCGGCTCTTAGCCCATTTTTGTTTGCCTTGGCGATGGATGTACTTTCACGTCACATCCAAGGGGAGGTGCCTTGGTGCATATTATTTTCCGATGATATAGTGTTGATTGACGAGACGCTTAGCGGAGTTAACACGAGGTTGGAGGTTTGGAGAAAGACCTTGGAGTCTAAGGGTTTCACACTGAGTAGAACCAAGACAAAATACTTGGAGAGCAAGATGATCAAGTTATCCCCAAGAGAGCGAGTTTTAAGTATCTCGGGTCTATTATCCAGGGTAACGGGGAGATTGACGAAGATGTCACACAACGCATCGAAGCGGGGTGGATGAAGTGGAGGCTCGCTTCCGGTGTTCTATGCGATAAGAAGGTGCCGTTAGGACTTAAGGGTCAGTTTTATCGAGTGGTCGTCGACTCGCTATGTTGTATGGGGCTGAGTGTTGGCCAGTCAAGAACTCCCACGTGCAGAAGATGAGAGTAGCAGAGATGAGGATGTTGAGATGGATGTGTGGGTGTATCAGGCGAGATAAAATTAAGAATGAAGCTATCCGGGACAGAGTGGGAGTAGCCCCCGTGAAGGACAAGATGTGGGAGTCGCGGCTGAGATGGTTCGGACATGTTAGGAGAAGAAACATTGATGCCCCTGTCAGGAGGTGTGAGAGGTTGGCCATGGAGAGTTTGAGAAGGGGTCGAGGTAGGCCTAAGAAGTACTGGGGAGAAGTGATTAGGCATGACATGGCGCTGCTTCAGCTCACTGAGGACATGACACTTGATAGGAGGGTGTGGAGGTCGAGGATTAAGGTAGAGGGTTAGTAGGTAGTTTATCGTGCTCAATGATAGGCTTAGTAGCATGGATTTCATTTCATATTCTTTGATTCTTATTATGGTATGTGGTTTTGTTCGCCTTAGGTATTATATTCCGTGTTGCTATTATTGGATACAGTTTGGGTTTTTTTTTCCTCCTTCTTCTTACCCTTTCTGAGCCGAGAGTCTATTGGAAACAGTCTCTCTACCTGCATTAGGTAGGGGTAAAATCTGCGTACAGACTATCCTCCCCAGACCCCACATATTAGGATCAAACTGGGTTGTTGTTGTTGTTGTATTTATTTTGAATACATCCTAAACACAAATACTATTTTGAATGGCTTTTACATCTTCCAGTAGATATTTATGTTTAATGATGCTTTATCTTTTTCCTTATTTCCATCTTCATTTTTTTGTGAGAAACGCGAATTGCAAAGTTGACAAAGAATAAATTTAACTGTTCAATTTAGATGCGCGTTCGATCCTACAAGCCAACTAGAAGGAGAGGACATGATCCCTGCAAAGACTTGTTCCCATATGCTTGTGATCATTTTGAAGTACTGTCTCCCTTGTATTCTTTTATTTTGATATCATATGCTAATTTATTACTTTAAATATAATTTTGAAGAGGGATAATTTTGGGATGGCAAAAACAGCCCAAACCCATGTAAACCGCCCACCCATCCAGCATTTAATGGGTTGGGTTTGAAACATTTTTCTTGGTGGATACGTTTGGCATAACCCATCTAGACCGTGACAAAGTTTAGCCCAAAGTTAACACGTCAATACGTAATGAAGATTTTTCTGGAATTAGTGTTTTCTGCTACAAAGTAATACCTTTTTTAAATAAAACTAATCAAGACAAAAAGAGTTAAATATATTTGGGACAAAAATTATTCAAGAAGAATCAATCATTGAAAAAGATATACTATTGAAAAATCCATATATATATTTAAATATCCGTAGTTATAAATTCATAATATTTGCATTCCTCAAAAAAAAATTGTTCTTTTTAGGTGGAGGCGATAATTAGTGAGAAAGAAAAATAAGTATAATTCCAATTGTTGTTTGTTAAATTTTATTCTACTTCTAAGCCGTACGCTCAGTTGATATTTTAATCACGAGGGAGCTTTGTTAATTATTCGTGATTACCATTGATTCAACAACTGTTGAAATAGAAAAAGTTTGTGATAGAAATATTGGCATGAATCTATAAAATGTAGAAAGTAATTATGCTTAATTAGCGATAATTTAGTATTTCAAAAATTTGTGACCGTAAGTTTAAAAAATTTATAACTTTTGGTAACATATGAAAGAACAAAAGTTGGGTCAAGTTGGGCGAGTTGGGATATCATTATTTAGCTTATTTTGACATAACTCATCTTAGCTCATGTAATCTTTGGACAGGTTTGAACAATGACTCATTTATTGGCTCAACCCCTTTTGGCCCGCCCATTTACCTGATAATTAAAAGAAATTTACATCATAATTGATGCAGATAAGAATTTGCACCTTTAGTTCCTAATATATCGACTAATTTTGATTTTGGTCCTAGTAATATCTGGTCAATCACATTTAACCTTTCAACTGATCAAAATATGCAATTTTGATCCCTCTACTCTTGCATCAACATAAATGTAACAAAGTATAACTGTTAAACAATTTCATTACTCATGTTTTATGCCAGATTCGTACTTTGTTAAACAATATCTGGGAATAACAAAATTCTAAAAATAATCTGAATATATCATATTTCCTATATAAAGGGGAAAAACAATCATATTTTATCATATCATGTATAATGATTTATGAGACAAAAGATTATAATATCCTTTTTGTTCTCTTTTCTTTTACCAACTTTGAGGCTAGATAGTAATATATCATATTTTGATCCCTGTTGGTCCCAAACGCCCACGCAAGTATATGTGGTCGTAGCAAGTAATATAATGTTAAATCGAATGTCGAACCCACAGGGACTTGCGTAAACTACTTGCTGAATCACTCTAATTGCTATTTAATCTAGCCAAAATAAAATCCAGGAGTGTAACTAATTTATACTACGATTCTATGAAATAACTAATTATCAAGTACGAGAGTATTGTTTTGTATTCAGTAGAGACAAATATTTCAGGGTTGTGATCAATTCACCACTCGTATTGCATTCTAATTAACTCTCCCTTTCATATAATTCACTCATGGTTGCTAATTAATCGATAAACGCTCTCATAGCCTTCTCCCGAAGCACTACTCGCCTATTCTCAATAGATTAACGCCTATATTCCTATGAAATTAATCTATTAGAACGCACTAAGATTACGATGTTTAATTAAGCACGGTGACTAGGTATATTCCTATCCTAACCACAAATCCGCTCCCCTGAAGGGTTAAGATCGCGCTCTCTTCAATTCTTCTCCAATCTATATACGGCTTTCCCAAGGATAACATAGATAGTATATAGAACCTAATTGCTGGCCAGACAATTAAGCAATTAAACACAGAATTGAAGAAACAACCATATATTGAGTGAACTATAATCAAGGATAGATTAATGTTGAATAACAATATTCATGGCTAAACCACAACCCCAGAACAATGGGTGTTTAGCCGCTCATTCTAAAATAACACAATTGCATAATTGTTGTATATATTGAAAATACTAGAATAAGATGAAGAACTGAGAAAATCCTTTTCTCCTTAATGATCCCGTGTGTATCTTCTCTCCAAAGTGGCATAAAAAAAACCCAAAAATAAGCTTAGAATTCCTTTTATACATGTTGTGTAGGGTTTGGGCCGAAATAACCTTGTCCCGGGCAAAACAGGAAGATTCCCCGTAACTGGCGCCCTGCCCAGCACCCACCAGGGCGTTGCCCATGAACTGCTCACTGTCTCCAGCGCCACAGGTGGCGCCCAGCGCTGCCTGTGGCGCCCAAATCCCGGATTTTCCGATTTCGTCCGTTTTTGCTCTGATTTCGCGCGTTTCGCCCTTGATTGGTCCCGAATCATTCCTACACATAAAAACACTTCAAATTAATTAAATCAACATTCTTTATCATCTAAAACTCATGAAACAAAAGTAAAATACGAGGCGATATATATAGAATATATAAACTTTAAGCTAAATATCAAAACCTCACACTTAGAGTCTTGCTCGTCCTCGAGCAATGGGATAATCTACTACCCTTCAATACGTACAAATTTCATTATCACGGAGCATTTTACTTTTCAATTACACACATTACCCCTTAACTATGATCGATACCGGCAATCAAGTATGAACATATAAAATTTCACATTCTTCCCCTTCTTTAAACATGCCCAAGTATAACAATTAAATCAATCATAGTAACAATCTAATTGCAACCACCCAACCTTAAGAGTCAATTTGCAACCACTAAGCCCTCTCAATTCACGCACGTACCCAACAAGAAAGTTTACAATATTACCAATCGTTCATGAGATCATGTGCCCTCACCAACAACAAAAGAGTGAATATAACTAGTCCACACATTCAAATATGCTTTTGAACATAATTTTAGGACATCACACAATTGAACAAATTCACTCACTCTCACAAAGAATTCATATGCATCCAGTGGTAGTACCATAAGCTTGCCCGTAGTGTAGATCTCCACTAATTCAAGTTAGCCAAATCTAGGATCAATTAGGANTTTTTTAATTAAGCACTTCTATATTTTCACTAGCACAAATTAATAAAAATTGGAGGTGTGTATCTTTTTCTACATACTTTTATTATCATTTTTTTCTTTCCTACACACACTCCATACATGAAGATTCAATGGCTAGTGACTTTTGAATACAATTTTTAGTGCACTAACAGGCCTTTCCATGGCTCCACTCAAAAGTTACTCCCCAATATCTCACCTTACTTCTTTTAGCGACTAAGTTCCTTAGGAGGAAAAGGTGCAAAGGTCTCAATTTAAGAACAAAATAGGGATACGACTGGTAATGTGGGTACCAAAGAAAAGGTCTAAAGGCTCAAGGGGGCTAGCAATGGAAAATTTATCTCTTATGTGACAAGCACATCCATGATCAAGAAAGAAAACGCCTACGTCATCTCCTAGACTAGCATAACCTACAATTTCGCTTAGATTAACACACGGGGCAAGTTCTAGACTACACAGGATAGCATAGAAAATCAATAAACCTCACTCACACATTGCATATGACTCAATCACAACGGTTTTATTCAACTCTCAAGTCAAGCAAGCACACAAAATTGAGAGAATTAAGCAATATCATACTATGTAGCATACAAGTTAAGCAACTAAGCTAAGGCGTCACAAAATAGGCTATTTATTTTTACTCAGGCATCACATGTCAAACCAAATATAAGGGAAAGAAGAATGTATGTCATAACCTAATATGCCGGCATTAAACATGTCATACGGTATTTGTAAGAGTAACTCAGTTCCTTCATAACTACTCAAAAAAAAAAAAATTAAGTGCGCGGTTCAAGTTATACCCTTGGAAAAGAACCGGTGCCCAAAGAAAAACCAAGGGATACTACCTAACTATCCTACAAAAAATAAAAATAAAAAATCTTTTTTGGTGTTTTTAAATCGGACTTTATCCCTCAAGAAAATTGTCCAACAGATCCATCGTTGGGAAAAGTCCGAGCTTTTCTATTTTTTTTTTTCTTTTTCTTGTTTTGACCTAACTAAAATTAACATTTAACTAAAACGAAAAACAGTGAAAATGCTACTAATACTAAAACAACACATAACTAATGCTAAAACAAAAATGCTAACTATACAATTATACAACAACATCACAAGTAGCATGCCACTCACCCCACACTTAAAGCATGCATGGTCCCGATGCATATAAAATTAGCAAAACATGGTAGGGTGAAAAGAAATGCTCCCTGTCAATCGGAAGTCTCCAAGGCAGCATCAGCCGGCTCATCATCGTCCGAGCCTAGAGGAACGACTGCTTGGGGTCCAGTAACCTCTTCACCCCCCTTATCTTCTGAGTCTGAGTCGCGGACAGTGTTCACATCCTCAGACGAATGAACAGGGCTGCCGGGTGCAATCCCCAACATTTCCTTTGAAAAACTGGACAACTCGCTACGCGACTCCATACGCTCCATGTTCGTGGCACCTGCTTTACACATCAAGAAATTCAGAGTTCTATAAATGTACCTACTGAAGCTCTCGTCTCTTTCATATCGTGCCGCTGGCGTGAGCTTGGATGCTGGCTCCAAGAGTATAGTAATGTCCATAAGCCCGGGGGACGCCTCCACCACTTCATCATACCCTGGGTACTCAGGCACCCCAAGGTCTAGCATGTATTTAGTGAGCAAATTACCAAAGAAAAAACGCCTTATTTGCCGCCCAAATCTTGTACGTGCCATCTCACCCAAGATCAATTCTCCCACATTTATGGGTCGTCCTGACATCAGAAAGTAAATGACACACACCCGAGCACGAGTGCAGTTACTGATATGCTCGGCGGTCATGAGGCGTGCTTGTACAAAATTTTGCCACACCTTGGCAGTCTTGTTAAAGTCTGACCGGACTATATGAAGGTGAAGAGTGCCATGCTGTTTAACCCATTTTGTAGTCGAGTCGACGCCACACAAAGTGTGATGGATCAATTTATATTTGGGGCTCTTGACGAAATTTTTTAGCCTCGTGGGGTCAACATCTTCAACCCCTAAGTAGTGTAAGATATCTGAGCGGTGCATTTTTATCTCGATCCCCCGTACACTTGAAGTAGCATGCTCGTCATGCCAACTGGAATAAAGTTCACGTATCATACTCAAATTTTCCTTGTCGGGGCATGAAAGTAGCTTCTCCATGTGTCTTGCACGGAGTTGGCTCATGACTGCAGGAAAGTTTCACTCCAAGGCTTTAGTGTTAATTCCTACCTCGGAGATATACCGTCATTTTGACACAATGTCCCTGTGCCATGCGACCACCGCATCATCTACTAAATCCAACCGGGGTCGAGGTTGCATCGGTGCAGGGTGTGAGCTTTCGGCCAGTTGCTTTCCTTTGGCTAGGCGAGAAAGGCCATCTCCTTGCTTCCTTTTCTTGGTGTCCGGAGAGGTGGGGGGGATTTGCCAATGCCTTTGCCCTTAGTTATGTTGTCACGATCCATGTAAAATCCTGCAACACTATGAGAACAAGTGCATGAGACTTGATAAATATTGTATCTAAGGTTGTGGTGCTCGTCCTACAAGGATCGCACACGTAAAAACCAAAGGTGTAATTGACACTTCCTTTTCATGATTTTATGATGTTTTATGATGTAAAGTGCAAGTGTTGCCTCCCAAAGCTATGGGTACTCAGAACTTCCCCAAGTTATTCAAAAAATATGTGTGATTATGTCTACATGAGTTCACATTTATCATGGCAATGGCATGTTGCACTTCCTTATGTAAATTACAAGACTACACTACATAACTACTTTCTACAACAAGTCAACACATATCATACATAATACACATGGTGTAAAGACATGAATTTTTCACTTCCAAGCTCAATTTTTAACATGTATCACATTCCTACACACCCCACACTTATCCCAATGTCGATTACAAGACACTCGGTTACTCAAGGCTTCACCGGTGTGACTAGAACGTCATTCAAGCATATGCACAAACACCTTGTGGGCATGAATTGTGAGCTCTAAATTTCAATAATGGTGGAAGGAATGGCCACTCCGAATTGTAAATAGAGTAGAGGGACTTTAAATTTTACTACTCCATCTAGAAAATCATCACAACACAATCAAATACAAAGCCACCCACCTAAATAGTCTTGTAATTACATAAAGAAAAAAAAAATAGGATTTAAAGCTCATGGGGGGTGGTAATTACCATGGATACTACTCTAAAAATATAAAAGGATAATAATAAAACATACCTGGAGATTAAAGAAAACAAAACAAGATGAAAATTAAAAATTCTTGTGGAGGGGGGTAGATGGGCGTTTACAGAGAGAGAGAGATGAAGAGGAGAGTTTTTCTTTGTGTTCTTTCTTTTGGGGTGTGGAGATTTGGGTAGAAGATGGGTTATAATGTTAGTGTGAATGAGTAATTGGGTTTGGTGTAATGGGTATGGGTAAGTAGAAAACATTAATGTAAATAACAAACAAAACAAAAAAAAACAAAAAAAAACAAAAAAAATTTCCGAACCCCCCCCCCCAGCCAACGCCCAGCGCTGGGGAGGGGGGAGGGGGTTTAAAAAACACACTGTCTGCAGTGCCCCCAGCGGCGCCTGGCGCTGGCCAGGGCGCTGGGGGCAGTTACATAATTTATTTATTTTTTTGAATAACATACCCGCTCCCACTATCCTTTTTAAATACACAATTACATGTCCTACACCATCGTATCTATCGATTCTTAGCCTAGAAGAAGGACAAAAATGCAAACTCTATTTATTCCTAAAAAAAAATTAGAAGTTAACTATGAAAGCGATTAAAACTTGGGTTGCCTCCCAACAAGCGCCTGATTTAACGTCGCGGCACGACGCAGAATCTCGCCTCACTAATCAGCGAGTACGACCTTGGTCTTCTCACGATTTATGGTACCACCCCAATAGTGTTTGACTCTATGTCCATTTACTAAAAAATTTCTTTCGCCATGTATAGCTCGCAACTCAAGTGCACCATATGGGGTGACTCTCACTACCTCAAACGGGCCTGACCATCTCGATTTCAGCTTTTCATGAAACAGTCTCAGCCTAGAATTGAATAATAATACATGTTGGCCTGGCTCAAAATGACGCGGATTTATGTGTTTGTCATGCCATCTCTTGGTCTTTTCTTTGTAAAGTTTTGCATTTTCGTATGAGTGCAACCTGAAATCATCTAATTCATCCAACTGCAGCAATCTTTTCTCACCCGCGGCTTCAAGGTTCATGTTTAGCTTCTTGATGGCCCAATATGCTCTATGTTCAAGCTCTACGGGCAAGTGACATGCCTTCCCATAGACCATCTTGTACGGTGATGCTCCAATTGGTGTTTTGTACGCTGTTCTGTATGCCCATAAGGCATCATCTAACTTAGCAGCCCAATCTTTCCTGTTCACACTCACCGTTTTCTCTAATATTTGCTTGATTTCTCTGTTGGATACCTCTTCTTGTCCACTTGTTTGAGGGTGATATACTGTTGCAACTCGATGACGGACCCCATATTTAGCTAAAAGTTTATTCAACAACCGGTTGCAAAAGTGGGTTCCTTCATCACTAATCAAGGCACGTGGAGTACCAAATCTGGAGAATATATTCTTCTTCACAAACGCAGCGACGACCATGGCATCATTCGTTGGCAATGCAATTGCCTCCACCCATTTCGACACGTAGTCAACTGTCAGCAAAATGTATTTATTTCCCCTGGATGATGGGAATGGACCCATAAATTCTATCCCCCATACATCAAAAATCTTGACCTCCAAGATATTATTCAAAGTCATCTCGTGCTTCCTGGTTATCGTTCCTGTTCTCTGGCACTGGTCACACTTTTTAACAAATGCGTAAGCATCTTTGAATAGTNATGCATGACAATCATAAAGCACAAGTTCCACTTCTTTATCAGGAATACATTTCCTCATTAGCTGATCACCACATTCTTTGTACATGTAGGGTTCATCCCAGTAGTAAAACTTCACATCGCGTAAATACCTCTTTCTTGCTTCAGATTCTATTTCCGGAGGAAGTACCCCACTCACCAGATAATTCACATAGTCTGCATACCACGAAGTAGGGTCTTGGGTTATAGCAAAAAGTTGCTCATCAGGAAAAAATTCTTTAATATCTCCACCCTCCTCAACATGATCATGATTTTCCAGCCTTGACAGATGGTCAGCTACTTGGTTATCAGTGCCCTTTCGGTCTCTTATCTCCACATCAAATTCCTACAACAATAAAATTCAGCGCATCAATCTAGCTTTAGATTCTTTCTTTGTAAATAAATACCTGATTGCTGCGTGATCTGTGTGGACTATAACTTTTGTTCCCACCAAGTATGCCCGGAATTTTTCAAAGGCCCACACCACAGCTAACAGCTCCTTTTCAGTGGTGGTGTAATTTTGTTGTGCATCATCAAGGGTCTTACTCGCATAGTAAATGGAATAAAACACCTTGTCTTTCTTTTGGCCTAGCACTGCCCCAATTGCATAGTCACTTGCATCGCACATAAGTTCAAATGGTACTGACCAATCAGGTGCAACAATTATGGGGGCAGCTACCAATTTCTTTTTGAGCTCCTCAAATGCCTTCAGGCAGGGTGCATCAAAATTGAACTTGACATCTTTTTCCAGCAACCTGCACAAAGGAGTAGAAATTTTAGAAAAATCTTTAATAAAGCGTCTATAAAATCCTGCGTGTCCCAAGAAACACTGGACGCCCTTCATTGAAATTGGTGGAGGTAGTTTTTCAACTGCCTCCATTTTTGCCTTATCAACTTCGAAGCCACTTTTAGATACTCTATGACCCAAAGCGATGCCTTCCTACACCATAAAGCGATATTTCTCCTAATTTAACACCAGATTCGTTTCTTCACAACGGGCCAACACCATGCTCAGATTTTTCAAACAATCATCATAAGATGACCCAAAGACTGAGAAGTCATCCATGAACACCTCTACGAATTTTTCCACCATGTCAGTGAAAATAGCCATCATACATCTCTGGAAGGT
>ML416458.1:1959-18531 GCA_005239525.1 Nicotiana knightiana | reverse complement strand
ATATATATATATATATATATGTTAGATATACACTTTAGAGAGGGACAACTTTCAACAACGGACTTCACTCTCTCGCTCTTTCATGATCAAACCTTGATCTCTATATTCTTTCTCACCATAGCAGCGGCCATCCCACCCTTTCTGCACAAAAATCAGTCCGGAAACTCACCCCTAAACAGTCCAAAAACACCCAGAAACAGTCGAGGTTAAAGGGGGTCTCCGTTCATATTCCGGCGAGGTTTTTTTCCGGCAAGTTTTCTATCTCAGACTAAGATTAAATTCCTTTCTTGTTCATTTTCTAATAACTACTGTCAATGTGCTTACCTCCTTGGAATTAGCTAAAGTTGTAATCAAAATTGTGACTTGTGGTAAATGCACAGTCTTGCATTGTAATATTGAAATTATATTCATTATTTCTTGAAACTGGTTAGCTTCAGTTTCAGTTATGATTCACAAGGATGGTTCTGTTTAAAAAAATGGGAAAGAGAAGTATCTTCTTTCACGTATGACTAAGTAAATTATACAACTTCAGTCATCTTTAGGCTACTTTATTTTGGTATGAATTGTAACAAAAGACAATGATTTTTTTTTTGTTTCTTGAAGTACGTTAGTGCTTAAAGTAGCCTATCATTTTCTTATTACATTTAAAAAAAAATAAATTACATGTTAAAAATAGCACTTATTGTTTAAGCCATGAGATTTATTTTGGTTCAAATAGGATTTGATTTTATCGGTGCAATAAAAGGGTCATTAGGCCCAAAAGGATAAGTTTGTAGGCTAGATCGTTACTTTGCCGATCAAATAAATTTATAGACTTGCCTATTTTTTTTAACAATAAATTGCCGAATTTTTAGGAGTGTAATTAGGCAATTTCTTATAACCAAATGATATTAATATACTTTCAGGATATAGAATAATAATAATTTGGTAGTTGTAAATAGTTTTCACAAGTTAGTAATATAGTTAGCCTTGTAAGTAATCTTTTAGTGGGAATTTTACATTCTTTCCTCAATCCTTACTCCATAAATCATGACCTCGCCATAATCTCAAATTAGTTTAGAAAAATAACTTTAAAACACTAGAAAAACTTTAGATGTACTTTAAATATTAGCCCATGTGTTCATATCCGAACCTTGGATTGATATGCTTAAATAATAAAAGGATCATGTGCGCATTCCGCGTCTCGATGCCTTTAGATTTAAAATATTTATGTTATAACCATGTGTACATTCCGTATCTTGGTTTAACGTTTAACTTCAAATAAGAATACCTTGTATGCGTACCGCACCTAGGTGAACACATAAAAAGTACAATAATTAATTAAGCGGTAATAGATAAGCCATAATCAATAAAATACAAGAATAGTTTAAAAATTGATTTAAGCCTTACATTAGTCAATAAAGTGACCGTGTTAGAACGACGGGACTCGAGGGGTTCCTTACACCTTCCCCTCGGTCAACAGAATTCCTTACTCAGTCTTCTGTTTTCGTAGACCATAAATTAGGAGTCAAATCTTTCTTTTTGATAGGGGATTCAATAAAAGGTGACTTGGAACACCAAAACTCAATTCCAAGTGGCGACTCTAAATAATAAATAATCCCTTTTCAAAATGTCACTTCATTTGGAAAAACTCTTCTAACTCAACCTCGTAATAGGGTTGTTGTGTGGCAAAAAGAGGTGTGACATGTTATGGATTTTTAGCCCATCTTGAGGGCCATTGTGCGGTCAGATCTGCGAACCGCATGTGAGGAATGCGATCGCATTCCTTACCGCATTCTTGTGTCGTGCCCTATTTTTCTAATTTTTAAAACCCGACCCAATTCATTAAAACACCCCTCCCCTTCACTTTTAACTATTTCTGAACAAAATTAGAGAGAGGGGAGAGAGGGTTCTTGAGAGAGAAAGCTTCATCTTTATCAATTGGATTTTCAAAGTCGCTCAGGCCTGGAAATTTTGAGTAATCATCATCTTCTTCATTCTAACAGGTAAGAATCCCCCAACCCTTTTCATTAGTTTTCTGGTTTTGAACAAAAGGGGGACTCTCATGAATTGATTATTAAAAATATAAGTTTATACATTGCATGCATGATCATTAATGTCTATAATCTAGTAAGAGGAAGTGGGTTGGGGTAAAGTTCACAAATAAGGGGTTGGCAATCTAGGGGGGGGGGGTCACATAGCATTTGATAAAATGCTGAAAAAGAGTTCAAATTGTATGCATGGTTTCCAATTCTGAGTTGAATATGTTTAATTGTGGACTAGATTGACGGTACTAGTCGGTTCGGTGATTTGTGAGCAAAATTTAAAAAGGAATTTCGACCCCAGGTATTTATGGCTAACTTTAACCTTTATAGAATCCTTTTGTTGGGTCCGAGTATTTGGTATGTGTATCTTGTTTGGAAATATGTGAATTGATTGTTCAAACGTGTTGAAACGTGAGATTCTATTTTCTAATTTTCCTACTTGATTGTCATGCTACTCTGATGTATAAGGTTGTGAAAGTTGTTTGATGTGTAATGAACGAAAGATTGATATTGTGCTCAAATGTGGGAATGTGTAAAATAGTTAAAAGCCATACGTGGAAAGTAATGAAAAAGAGTATTGTGAAACGATGTAACTGAATTGGGCGATTATGGCAACACCGTGTTCATGAAATTACTACTTGATAAGAGTTATGGTGCCTTGGGCCCAAATAAATAAGTTGTTGATATGAACTTGAATTCCTTGAAATGATGATTCTTGTGATGAAATTATTTGTGATTGTTATGAATTTAAATTGTCCGGCGGGGTCGGGTGTCGCGCTGCAACACGAAGTTATAAGGTTGATGGGTTATGGTGATAAGGGTGGTCGAGGTTATAAGGGTGGCCGAGGTAATAAGGATGGAATGTGATCGTTATCACTATTGAAATGAAAATCTATGAGCTCTTGAATATGATGATGTTGAAAGGGAAAAAGGAGAGATTGTGAAACTTGTTTGATTTTGGTTGTTTCCTTCCATGTGCATTGAATTAATTGGTTCTATTACTGTTTCTTAAATTGTGTATTGTTTGATTGTACTTGGGATAAAGTTTGTTTATACATACTAGTACTATTCCACGGTACTAATATCCCTTTTGCCGGGGGCTCTACATCTTTAATATGGATATAGGTGGGTCGATAGCAGGTTGCTCAACTCGCCGTTAGTGGTGCCTCCTCTTCATCCTTTTTAAGCTGTATTGGTGAGCGCCATTTCCTCTCGGGGCCATGTGTAGGTCATGCCATCTCCTTTTTGAGTATATTGTGTATTGTAAGGTATAGCCGGGGCCTTGTTACCGACAAGTATTGTATAAACTCCTAGTACTCTTAGAGGCTTCGTAGACACTATGTGGGTGTATATGTATATTTTGGGAAGTGGTTGTATGTATTTGTAATCGTGGTCCGTAATGGGAATTGTCGTATCTAATATGTATAAATTGGGAAACCTAGTACAATAATGTAGCATGAGGGAAAAAATTGGACTTACTGTGGTAGTCACGCACTTTTAAGCTTATCTCACTGTTTCACATAAGTAATGTATGTTATAAACACGGGGGAAACACGTTGGGTGGGAAAGGCAGATCAGGTTCGCTTGACTGGGGTCACCCGGTCGAGTGCCAGTCGCGTCCCTCGATTTTGGGGCGTGACAAACTTGGTATCAGAGCCTAAGGTTTTAAAAGTGTCCTACGATGTCTCGGAGCCGTTTCAAGTAGAGCCCTTCTTATCGGTGTGTTGTCGACCACATCTATAATTTGGGGGCTACATGGACATTTAGGAAACACCCTTTTTATTGTTACTATATATCGTGCGGTGAAGTGGAAAGTGAAAATATTCTTGCCTAACTCGTGCTCTGTTCCAAAATTTTCAGTGATGGCACCAAGGAAGAGAGCTTGACATGGCCTAGAGGCCAATGCCGCCCCAAGTATGGCTGTAAATTCTGTACCCAATGGTGCGGGTGAGAGCGAATCCCCGACCTTGAATCCATTTGGCCTATTTGTTCCAGATCAGAGTGTCCATATTCCTGCTGCGGCGGAGGGTGCTACAACCCCTCCCGCCGATATTCCTGATCCTTCCTCGATTCCAGCTCCAGGTCCCGGTACTTCTGATGGGGACCTTAGGGGAGCTATTCATATGTTGATCCAGTTAGTGGCCGCTCAGGCCCAAAGATCTCATGCTGCTCCTGCATCCTCTAGCGAACAGGTAGATTCCTCCGGTTCCAGAGTCAACCAGTTTTTGCGGTTGGCCCCTCCAGAGTTCTCAGGTATTGATCTAAAGGCAGATCGACAGGACTTTCTAGATGAAATGTACAAGACTCTTCGGGTTATGAAGACTACAGAGATAGAGGGGGTTGAGTTGGCATCTTACAGGCTGAGGGAAGCAGCGTATTCCTGGTTCGAGATGTGGGAGGATTCCTGTGGGAAGAGAAGTCCTCCGGCGAGATGGGAAGAGTTCGTTGATGCTTTTATGGATCACTTCTTGCCTGCCGAGACTATGGCAGCCCGTGCTACGGAGTATTGAGGTTCTCAAGCAGGGTAATATGAGTTTGTGGGAGTACCACATGGAGTTCGTGAGGTTGTCCAAGTACGCTCCTCAGTTGGTATCGATTATGGATGCCAGAGTTCGACGTTTTGTTCAGGGCCTCAGTCCTTTGGTTGTGAACGAAGCTGCTACAGCTGCCTTGCACTCTAACATGAATTATGGTAAGATAGTGGGATTCGCCCAGGCCACGGAGGCTAGAAAATATAAGATAAGGTCAGAGAAGGAGAGTATTAGCCGGGCCCGGTCAGCGGGCCATTCAGGGAGTTCAGTTGGAGGAGGGAGGACAGTTCAGGGGAGAGGGCCATCAGGGCCATCCTAATCTTATGCTCAGTCCTCATCCAGTGCGCCGCCATCAGTGCCCCGTTATCAGCAGAGCAATCACTGGGGGCCAAGATCAGGTAGCGGGAGACCCCATTAGTCCGGCCGTCCAGGAGGGGGGTTTCTCAACCCTCGCCTCCCCATTGACTAAATTGACGTAGAAGGCAAATAAGTTCCAATGGTCCGATGCTTGTGAGAAGAGCTTTCAGGAATTGAAATCAAGATTGACTTCAGCACCGGTGTTAACTTTGCCAGAAGGCACGGAGGGATTTGTGGTTTATTGTGATGCTTCAGAGGTTGGTTTGGGATGTGTGTTGATGCAACACGGGAATGTTATAGCCTATGCTTCAAGGCAACTCAAGAATCACGAGAATAACTATCTGACGCATGATTTAGAACTCGCGGCAGTTGTGTTTGCAATAAAAAACTGGCGGCATTATTTGTATGGGGTCCATGTGGACGTATTCTTAAACCACAAGAGTCTCCAATATTTGTTCAGGCAGAAGGAGTTAAACTTAAGGCAGCGACGATGGTTAGAATTGCTTAAGGATTATGATATGAACATTCTATACCATCCAGGGAAAGCAAATGTAGTGGCTGACGCTCTCAGTCAGAAGTCTATGGGTAGTCTGGTTCATTTGGAGGAAGACCAGAGGCCATTGGCTGGGGAGGTTCGTCAATTGGCTAGTCTGGGGGTCTGTCTCTCAACCTCAGACGAGGGTAAAGTCATGGTGCATGATAGGGCAGAATCATCACTTGTAGCGGAAGTCAAGGAGAAGCAGTTTATTGATCCAGCATTGGCACAGTTGAAGGAGGCATTTTTTTTGAATAGCAAGATCTCGGCATTTTTGCTCGGGAGCGGTGATGGTGTTTTGCGGTGCCAGGGAATGTTATGTGTTCTTGATGTGGATAATCTTCGGGAGAGGGTGATGACGGAAGCTTAGAATTCTAGGTATTTCGTGCACCCAGGTTCTACAAAAATGTATCAAGATCTCCGGGAAATTTATTGGTGGAGCGGTATGAAAAGAGGTGTGGCAGACTTTGTATCTAAATGTCCAAATTGTCAGTGGGTGAAGGCCGAGAATCAGAGGCCTGATGGGTTAACTCAGCTTATGGAGATTCCAATGTGGAAATGGGAAATGATCAACATGGATTTAGTGGTAGGGTTACCTCGCACTCAGCATAAGTTCGACTCGATTTGGGTGATAGTGGATCGGCTCACGAAATTAGCTCACTTCCTGCTGGTCAAGTCCACTGATACTGCAAAACAGTACACTAAGTGGTATACCAAGGAAATAGTCAGACTTCATGGTACTCAAATTTCTATTATTTCAGACCGAGGAGCCCAGTTCACAGCTAATTTTTGGAAATTTCAGCAAGGTTTGGGTACTCAGGTAAATCTCAGCACAACTTTCGACCCGCAGACTGATGGTCAGGCAGAGCGGACTATTCATACCTTTGAAGAGATGTTACGGGCTTGTGTATTGGACTTCAGTGGTAGTTGGGATGATCATTTACCACTTATCGAATTTGCTTACAATAACAACTTTCACGCTAGTATTACGGAAGGAGGTGTAGATCTCCGATTGGGTGGTTCGCGGTTGGTGAAACAGAATTGTTATGGCCAGATCTTGCGCACCAGGCATTGGAAATAGTCAGACTCATTCGGGATAGGATGAAAACCGCTCAGAGCCGTAAAAAATCCTATGTGGACGTTCTTCAAAGAGAATTGAAATTCCAAGTTAATGATTGGGTATTCTCGAAGGTATCTCCCATGAAGGGAATGATGCGGTTTTGGAAGAAAGGGAAATTGAGCCCAAGGTATGTCGGGCCATATCGAATTGCTCAAAGGATAGGACAAGTGGCTTATAGGTTGGAATTACCCCATGAATTGTCATTAGTGTACCAGGTGTTCCACGTGTCCATGTTGAAGAAAGTGGTTGGAGATCCATCAGTCATCGTGCCAGTTGAGACCATTGAGGTAAATGAAGAATTATCATATGGGGAGGTTCCGGTTGCTATTCTTGATAGACAAGTCCGTAGATTGAGGAACAAAGAATTGCTTCAGTTAAAGTATTGTGGCGAAGTCAGCGCGTTGAGGAAGCCACGTGGGAGGCGGAAAATGAGATGAAAGAAAGACATCCCCACTTATTTGAATTAGTCTAGTAGTGATGTCAGAACCCTCTCCTCTAAGCAAATTATACTTTACGTTCGCTTCTGTGCAGAGGCACCCCATATTCCCCTAGTTGCCTTATGGTTGTAATTTCCCAATGTGTGCTAAAACCGAACTCAATGTTCTATTTGGGTTAGTGTGCAACCCTTGAGGTAAACGAATGCTTTGTGAAACATATGTGCTAGGCAAGTGATTAATGGTAGAATAGGTTGGTAGTAACTAATTGAAATGAATATAGTATATTGAAGTGATTGGGTTGTATGGGACTCATTAAAACGACCAAGTATGTGCAATGTGCACCATGAACAAATTTGTGGTATAAGAGGAAAGAACTATGTGTAGTTGACAAAATGATTGAATATCTGCAAATTGTTGGAGTAACAACGTTGTGTGTGAATTATTGGGTGATTAAAACTCTGTAATGGTGCTTGGAAATATGTTTCGGGGTCTCTCTGTCAGTTAGATAGGTCTAATTACAAAGGGAACTCTGGCGAAATTTTTCTGAAAGGTCGGAGTTTGTAAAAATCAGGAAGTTGCATATCATGCTTTCAAACGAAATGATTTCCAAAACCTTCATTCGAGGACGAATGATTTTTAAGGGGGGGGGGGAGGATGTAAGGACCCGTAAATATTTTCTTGTTTAAAAATAATGCCGAACAAGTCCCCGAGTTGTTTTATTGTGGGAATCTTTGAAACATACCTGAATTGAGTAAAAAGTACCCCGAGACTTAAAGAATATAATTTTTCAGAAAGTAGGTGTTATGCGACGCACTATGCGATTGCACAGCGTATGCGGACCGCATAATGGTCGCATACCTGGGCAGATTACTGCCCCATTTGAAGTCAACTATGCGGTCCAGTATGCGATCGCATAACGTGTATTCGGACCACACAATTGGTCGCATACCTGGGCAGTGTGTTCTGGATTTTTGACCCATATTGAGGGCCATTGTGCGGTCACATCTGCTAACCGCATGTCACCGCATTCTTGTGTCGGGCACTATTTTTTCTAATTTTTAAAACCCGACCCCAGTTCATTAAAACACCTCCCCCCCTTCACTTTTAACCATTTTCTTAACAAAATTAGAGAGAGAGGAGAGAGGGTTCTTGAGAGAGAAAGCTTCATCTTTATCAGTTGGATTTTCAAAGTCACTCAGGCCTGGAAATTTTGAGTAATCTCTTCTTCTTCATTCTAACAGGTAAGAATCCTCAAACCCTTTTCATTAGTTTTTCTGGTTTTGAACAAAAAGGGGACTCTCATTAATTGATTCTTAAAAATATAAGTTTATACCTTGCATGCATGATCACTAATGTCCATANTATGCATGGTTTCCAAGTCTAAGTTGGATATGTTTAATTGTGAACTAGATTGACGGTACTAGTCGGTCCGGTGATTTGTGAGTAAAAGTTAAAAAGGAATTTCTCCCCCAGGTATGTATGGCTAACTTTAACCTTTGTAGAATCCTTTTGTTGGGTCCGAGTATTTGGTATGTGTACCTTGTTTGAAAATATGTGAATTGATTGTTCAAACGTGTTGAGACGTGAGATTCTATTCTCTGATTTTCCTAGTTGATTGTCATGCTACTGTGCTGTATGAGGTTGTGAAAGGTGTTTGATGTGTATTGAACGAAAGATTGATATTGTGCTCAAATGTGGGAATCTGTAAAATAGTTAAAAGCCATACGTGGAAAGTAATGAAAAAGAGTATTGTGAAACGATGTAACTGAATTCGGCGATAATGGCAACACCGTGTTCATGAAATTACTACTTGATAAGAGTTATGGTGCCTTGGGCCCAAATAAATAAGTTGTTGATATGATTTTGTATTCCTTGAAATGATGATTCTTGTGATGAAATTGTTTGTGATTGTTGTTGTGAATTTAAATCGTCAGGCGGGGTCGGGTTGCGCGCCGCAACACGAAGTAATAATGTTGATGGGTTGTGGTGATAAGGGTGGCCGAGGTAATAAGGATGGAATGTGATCGTTATCACTATTGAAATGAAAATCTATAAGCTCTTGAATATGATGATGTTGAAAGGGAAAAAGGAGAGATTGTGAAACTTGTTTGATTTTGGTTGTTTCCTTCCATATACATTGAATTAATTGGTACTATTACTGTTTCTTAAATTGTGTATTGTTTGATTGTACTTGGGATAAATTTTGTTTATACATACTAGTACTATTCCACAGTACTAACATCCATTTTGCCGGGGACGCTACATCTTTTATATGGATGTAGGTGGGTCCATAGATGTTTGCTCAGCTCGCCATTAGTGGTGCCTCCTTCTCATCCTTTTTCAGCTGTACTGGTGAGACCCATTTTCACTCGGGGCCATGTGTAGTTCATGCCATATCCTTTTTGAGTATATTGTGTATTGTAAGGTATAGCCGGGGCCTTGTTGCCGGCAAGTATTGTATAAACTCCTTGTACTCTTAGAGGCTCCGTAGACACTATGTGGGTGTATATGTACATTTTTGGCAGTGGTTATATGTATTTGTAATCGTGGTCTGTATCGGGGAGTGTCGTATCTAATATGTATAAATTGGGAAACCTAGTACAATAATGTAACATGAGGGAAAAAATTGGACTTACTGTGGTAGTCACGCACTTTTAAGCTTATCTCATTGTCTCACATAAGTAATGTATGTTATAAACACGGGGGAAACGCGTTGGGTGGGTAAGGCAGATCAGGTTTGCTTGATTTGGGTCACCCGGTCGAGTGCCGGTCGCGTCCCTCGATTTTGGGGCATGACACTTATGATCATTCGACCAATACCAAAACATACATAGGTCGAGTTGGCTGAACTCATTACTTTTGTAACTATCATGGGCCAACATGGCCACAACTCATAATGTACATGTGTAAGTGGGAAAATACTGTATTACTGAATCATTTTTCTCAAAACATGAATACATATGGGCCGTCAAATCCTGTGACATACTGTAACAAATAAACCTCTATTTACAAAACCTTTAAGATTATTTGACATCAAATGGGATAGAGTACCGGCCTACCCATAAGTCTTTTGCAAAACTCTAACACGATGACTCATAGGCTCGGCTGTACTCCGAATGAGATGGAGTCTTATCGATCATTTGCTGAATGCCAATCTCGTCTATTATGAGAGCTCGTCAAGCTGATTATCTATACCTGCAGGCATGAATACATCGTCCCCAACAAAAGGACGTCAATACGAATAATGTACCAAGTACGTAAGGCAGAACTGAAACATAACAATAAGTCCAGATTACTTTAAAGACATATAAGAATCAACCTGAATCTCAGAAGTGCCATTGTATATGCATACTTATTATACTTATATATAATACTTCTCTTTGAGAATATTATTCATATCGTATGATGCATGACTGCCCAACTGATCAGTGGTAACTGCCTGACCGGCCGTAGCTCGGTGGTAAATGCATGACTGCTCGACCGGCCGTAGCTCGATTGTAAATGTGTAACAACCCAACTGGCCGTATCACGATGGTAAATATGTAACTGCCCAACCAGCCATAGCTCGGTGGTAATGTATTTGCATGTCTGCCCAACCGTCGGTAAATAATGATACATAACTGCCCAACCGGTGGTAACTGCCGACCGGCCGTAGCACCATGGTAAATACATGAAGATGAATGTATCACTATATTCAAAACATTAAAATCTCTATCATATACCTCAATAGGGACTTAGGAACATACTTAGAAATGCTTGAATATCATTTTTCCAGAATGAATAACATCGACATCCTTAACTGCTAAGAGTAGAAACACTTATGAAATAGCATTACGTTTATGTGTCGTTACTTAGATCATGCCAAAAGAAAGAAGAAATAGACTTAGTATACCCGGAGTAGGAAAAAATCCGTACAATAATTTAGCGTTAACAATTGGGAGATTGTTAATTGTTGCTGTTGTAATGTGAAGTTTTTATATGCACGACAATAAACCTGAGCAAATTTGTTGGTTTATTTGGCAAAAATGTGGTCCAACGTGAAGACCACATGTATCATGGTCATAATCTTGGGTTCTTTTTAACAGATCCTTGAATAGTCTTCATACAATTTTGGAAAAATTATCAAACTTTGACAACTGCTACTACTTTATTTCTCCACAAAAAATGTCAAAGCTCCAATATTGAAAGAGAGGACTCAACAACATCACTAGATGTGAAACCTCGACTAGACAGAATTGTTCCATTTGGAATTCAATTTTCAAAAATCCCTCACATTCATTCTTTCTTTTGCCTTGCTGTATAAATCCAACTTTTTTTCAAAATGAAGTGATATCCATGGAACATAAATTTAGAGATGACTAATGTAATTCCACCCCTTACGTATAAATGGCCTAAGGAATGTTCAAGTGCCTACTAATTACATTGTCCAAAGGCAAGAGTGACTTAACTCTTACACTACTTGCTGCCATGTGGGGGTGAGGAGGAGTTTTAATCTTATCTCATAACTAATTAATTAATTAAGTAATATTTCGTTACCGGATAATTAATCAATTATCCGCATAATTAAGAATTATCTCAAATTACTTAAAATTCTACTTATTTTTAATACACTATATACATCATACTATCATGGTCTTATGATACCTTGTATGGTACTAGTCCATAAATATCGAGTTAGAGTATTATAGCCGGACCGTATTTTATCCCAAATCGACAACCTTCAACGAAACTCATTTTCTTTCACGGTACTTACTTATTGCTTGATATAAATAACATAAATGCTTATAATCTTAAGAAAATATCATCCCCGAGTCTACGTCACTTAACTGAAGATGGCACGTTAATTGTACAAAATGCGAGATGTAACATCTGCACGTTTAATAGTATCATAATTGAAAAATCTACAATTACAATTTCGAGCACTAGGAGGGCACAAAAATTAGGATTCAAAGGTTCTGATCTGAAAAAGAGAGGTTGATATCATCATAGTTGTATATTTTCTATATATTGAGGAAGATGATAAAAAAGTCTTAAGATAAAGAACATGGGATTCTAACAATAAATTCATTTCCCTACTTTCTTGGCCCCTTGACCTGAAAAATTAGCATGTACACTGAAGTATACAAGAAGAAGACAGCTACAACTTACCTTTACTTTTTATACTCTTGTGGATATATTAGATTAGAGCTTAAAAGACAAATTAAAAAGCTTTTCAACTGTCATCGCCACATTAAAAACACATAAATGCTCGTCGTCACTCGTCAACAAACCATGATGTGATAATTTGATAGTTGAAAAATACTACTCCAGTAATATTCATTCTTAGAATAAAATTTCTTTTCCGAAGAGCTATTAACATTAGCAGAGAATATTTAGAATATTTTTTAGGATAAATATACATACTATCTGGTTGAAAAATTGATTTTGGAAGAAAAATATTTTATGCGTGAACGGTTATTGTATCCTTAATCATCTGATATTTAAAAACAACTCAAAATTTATAGAGGAAACATATTCTTTATAACCTCATGAATTTTCTTAATCCCTTCAAGCTTATATGGATTACTACGAATCATCCTAATATTTAAAGCCCAGGTTGTAACACATCCCGACATGGAAATAGGAGGTGATAAACATGGACTTTATTACGCGTTTACCTCGTTCTTATCGTAATTTCGATTCCATATGGGTGATAGTCGATAATCTCATGAAATCAGCTCATTTTCTACCGGTCAGATCTACATATACATGAGAAGATTATGCAAAATTATATATTAAGGAGATAGTGCGACTACACGGAGTACCAATATCTATTATATCTGACCGTGGGGCCTAGTTTACAACACATTTTTGGAGGTCATTTCAGAAAGGTCTAGGGACTCAGGTGAATTTTAGCATAGCTTTTCATCCACAGACTGATGGACAAGCCGAGCGCACAATTCAGACGCTCGAGGATATTCTACGAGCAAGTGTATTGGATTTTAAAAGATGTTGGGATGGCCATCTACCTCTTATCGAGTTTGCTTATAATAACAGTTACCACTCCAGTATCCAGATGGCTCCGTACGAGGCTTTGTGTGGGCGTAAGTGCAGTTCTCCTATAGGGTGGTTTGATGTTGGAAAATCTGGGTTACATGGGCCAGACCTGGTTCAGCAGGCCATAGAAAAAGTAAAGCTTATCCGGGAGAGACTATTGATAGCTCAGAGTCATCAGAAGTCATATTCTGACGTGCGACGACGAAATTTAGAGTTCGGGGTTAATGACTGGGTATTCTTAAAGGTGTCACCTATGAAGGGTGTGATGAGGTTTGGCAAGAAAGGAAAACTTAGCCCACGGTATATTGGGCCTTATAGGATCATTCGGAGAGTGGGTCAAGTAGCTTATGAGTTAGAATTGCCCTCAGAATTTGAGTCTGTCCATCCGATTTTTCACGTATCTATGTTATGGAAGTGCATTGGCGATCCTACCTGAGTGGTGCCCACAGATGATGTACAGATTACAAAGGACTTTTCATACCAGGAAATTCCAGTTGCCATCCTAGACCGACAAATCCGCAAGCTACGGAATAAGGTGGTAGCCTCGGTGAAGGCCTTATGGAAAAACAAGAATGTGGAAGAGATGACGTGGGAAGCGGAGGAAGAAATGAAGTCCAAATACCCCCACCAATTTCAAACTGGAGATATGGCTCAAGATGGGATACCTCAGCACAGCCCTATTCAGGCCAGTAGGTCCTCAGGTAATCTCTTATTTTTGACTTTCTGAATTTATAATAGACAACTGTGTGAGGCCAAGTGTGTCATGTATAGTATGTTTCCTGGCTGCGTGCAGGGTGGTTTTAGTCTAGTATACCGAGGAGACTCTGAAAAATATTTTTCAAGGTATCTAAGAGTAAACATTCGAGGACGAATGTTTCTAAGGGGGGAAGGATGTTACATCTCGCGTTTCTCGTATGTTAAAGTTTCGTCTTCAGTTAATTGACATAGAGTCGGGGATGAGATTACCTTGAGGTTAGCATATTTATGTTATTTATAACAAGAAATAAGTATGTTCCATGAAGGATAAATGGTATACGGATTAAAGAAAATGAGTTTCGTTGAAGGTTGTCGATTTGGGATAAAATACGGGCCGAGCAATAATACCCGATATTTATGGACTACTACCATACAAGGTACCATATGAACATGATAGTATGATGTATAAAGTGTATAAAAAATAAGTAGAATTTTAAGTAATTTAAGACAATTCTTAATTATGCGGGTAATTGGTTAATTAATGGGAAACGAGACATTACCTAATTACCTAATAACTGGATAAATATTAAATTTTTCCACCCCCACCCCCAAGTGGAAGCAAGCCACTTCTTCGAGAAATAAATCTTAGTCATTTTGATTAGGTGGCAACCTAATATTCTAAATACAAGACATTTCAATTCCAGGAATTTCATTACAAAAACAATACTACAATCAGAAGTGGGGGATGTTAGCCATTCTTATAAGTTTCCAATAAATTTCATTTTCATAACACTTCACTTCCAAGATATTCAATAGCAAGAATACTACAAGAAAAATAATATGTTAGACACCAAAACGTTTCAATACCAAGAACACTTCAATCAGAATATTAGCAATTTGTCAATTCCTACAAATTTTCAACAAAAGTTCTTGCAACCAAATAATTCCAACGAGAATTATTAGCACATTAACAACGTGAGATTTTGTGATTCTAAGGGAGTGCGGTGCAACCTTTTTCAAGAATATCATACAGAGTTTTCCTTACTCCAGGTATGTTAAGGCTAAGCCATTCCTTCATTTTGGCATGATCTCTTAATTACATATGTTTGATAACGAGACATAAATAGAAGTTCATACTCTCGAATTTATATATTATCCTACTCTCATAAGTTAAAGTATCTCCCTTATCGGGACTTTATGTTCAATTGAGTATTATTTTCTTTCAGTCAAGAGAGCAGATAATCTATATATACAGTATTACAGTATTTTCATTACCATCGAGCTATAATCGATGGACAGGCCCCTTTTGGGAAACCTCCGATCAGATGGTAAGTTATATACCGAGCGTACTATGGCCGAGTGCCTATGAGTGAGCCCAGTTGGACGAGATACATAGCCTAGTATGGCCGAGGTCCTATGAGCGAGCCTACTACGGCAGAACAATTATACATATGTATACCAGGCCTTATAAGGCCGAAAAACTATTTTACTTACTATTTTGAGAGAGTTGAGTTGGTATCAGTAGGTGAGCATATCTTCAGATTATCTTTGACTTCCAGTTATTTCAGTCATTATATAATCAATTCAGTTTCAGCTTTTGGTATATTGCCTTACGTACTCGATACATTATTTCGTACTGACGCCCCTTTCTGGGTATGCTGCATTTCATGCGTGCAGGTTCAGACAGACAGATGGGTAGACCTCCTCTGTAGGTACTGCTCGAGTTCAGCTTTATCGGTAAGCTCCCCGTCCTTCGGAGTTGCCGTATCTAGAATTTTGGTTTACATCTTGTGTATATATACAGATAGGTTATGGGTAGGTAGGGGCCCTATTCCGATCATAGTACATCCATCAGCAAAGGCTTGTAGACATATCCTGTCAGCTAGTACCGTATGTTGGGCTTGTAGGCCCTATATGTATATTTTGTTTTCCTATCAGTTATAGTTGTTTTGACGGCCTTGCCGGCCCAATTTTTTTGACATTTAGTTAGCGTTAGTCTCTATTCAGTTTTATATTTTGCTTCGCAAATTGTCTTGCAATGTGGCCCCTGGCCAAAGTATGGCATTATATGTCCAGAATTCCTGAGTCGCAAGTTGGTACGCAAGGATAGATGAGGCACCGGGTGCCGGTCTCACCCCCAGGCTCGAGGCGTGATAAAAGTGGCATCAGAGCATTTCTGTCCTAGGGTGTCTACAAGACATGTCTAGTAGGTTCTTGTTTATAGATGTGTGGTGCACCACATTATATAAGCAGGGGACTACATGGCATTTAGGAGATGGTTACCCTTCTTTCAAATCTAAATCATTCTGTAGAACTGAGTTATAGGAAATTTGAGTTAAACTTATGTGTTGGCATTTGCATGCACAGATGGCGGTACCTAGGAAGACTATGGCTAGCCATAGGGGAGAAACACCAGTAGGTGAGGGGACTAGCAGGGTACCTCCAGTAGATGGGGCCCAATCGCCCCAATTCCACCGTGAAAAACCTTAGATTTTGGGTTGAAATCTTAGTAAAAGTAGTGAAAGATTGAAAGGAAATAAGTTAGAATCACTTACCAACGATCTGGGGAAGAAGAAGTCTTTGAAAAATTTCCTCTAAGGTTTTAGGTTTTGAAAATTTGAGAAATGAATAAAAAATCCCGTTTAAGTCCTATTTCTTCAGCTGCAAATGTCGCATTTGCGACCTGGGCTTCGCAAATGCGAAACCCGTAAATGTGAAGATTCCATCGCAAATGCGGAAACATCACACTTTTGCATTCTTCACAAATGCGAACCAAGCCTAGATAGAAAATGCGACCCAATGATCGCAAATGCGAAGGGTAACCCCCCCCCCCCCC
>ML416454.1:0-40134 GCA_005239525.1 Nicotiana knightiana | reverse complement strand
CCCTGAAAATCAAAAAAAAAAAAAAAAAAAGTAAAGAAAGAGATTTAAGTTAAGTTAACCTAAGGGCAATCCAGCTACAAATGTAAGAATAAAACACATTATCTTTATTCTCCTTGAAAATCCAAAAAAAAAGTATAAAAATGAGAAATGAAAAATGAAATGAGTTCTTTAATATTTTTCTTGGAGTTATCATGGGCATCGAAAATCTACTAAAAGAATGTGAACTGTCCTTTGATTATTCTTCTTAATTACTTTAACAAATTTTTGGTATAAGTGGTTAGCTTAGCCTAATCATCAAGAATTATTTATGATCACTATGTTGCCAAACTCCCCGTATATAGTAGGTAGTTTGGCAACATAGTGACCGAAAATAATTGTTTGTAACGTGTTTTTTTTGTGGAGTTGACTTGAAAATAAAGAGGTTTCAACTTTCGATCTTCAAGTCTGTTTGTGACATTGCGAACAAAATTATATTATCTGGAACTCTTTTCTTTTTTCGTTTAACCAAAACTGGAATTCTTTTGTAAGTGAAAATTTAAGTTAAGTGGGACTCTTTTCTAAATGCTATAGATCATGTTTAACATAGCTTGAAGGTTGCCTCTATCCAAAAAAACAAAAAAAATAAATAAGACTCGAGTCTCATGCAAACGCAAACAAGAACGAGATTTAGATTGTCACACCCCTAGAGGAAAAGAAAATTATGCTTGAACTCCAACATACGACTCTGGTCTTACTACATAAGGTCATAAGCTACTATTACAGTCAAATCTCTCTATAATAACCTCGTTTTTTCGAATATTTTTGGATGTTATAGCGAAATGTTGTTATATAGAACATGTTATAACATAACATGAAAATTAGTTCCGAAAAAGCTTAGCTTTTATAGTGAAGTGTTGTTATATATGGATGTTGTTATAGAGAGGTCTAATTGTGTGTATATATATATATATATATGTTGTTATTTGTTATTTGTCCTTAATCAAATTGCAAATGCTCTTGTAGTCAAGGGATATATGTTTCAGTATTTTACCAAATGTATTCCCGATTCATCACGAATTCCAGCAGCACCAGATGCATAGTTCACCCCTCTAAACATATCCACACCTTTCACCGTTGTAAATGGCTCAATATACTTATCAAAACCCAATAGTTCCGCTGTAAATATAGGAAATATATTAGTAAAGATTCACCACATGATTGTAAATAGTTTAGAAATATTAAATATTACTACAATGTTGCTTTGGTTAATCATTTCTACGAAAATGCCCATAATTATCATGCGATATACTTAGAGATTCACTGAAGCTATGCCTTTTGTACCATATTACTATAAAATGTACCTAATAGAATTTCTTATTTGTATTAACAATTGTAGTTCTAACAATTCAATAGCTAATTCGATATAATATCAGTCTATTAGTTAGCCCATTACTAACACAAACATATACAGTGACGGAACCAGAATTTTTGTTAAGGGGTTTTAAAATATATAAAAGTAAACATACCAGGAAATTAAGGAGAGTCAATACATAATATATTTATATATAAATTTATTTTTTTACCTACTTGCACAGTATATTTTTCCCTCAAAGAGGTGTCATTTGACGCCCCTTCCTATAAGATGGCTCCGCCACTATATAAATTAAGAGACCAAAAGAATAGTAAAAGAAGAAGAAGAAGTTAGGACCAATGAAATCTGCGGTATTCTTGCCATTGGTGAATCTACCAGTAGGACCATGAGGAAAATCAATTCCATACGGTGGATAATTAGCCTTTGCAGTAGTAAGGAGATTATTGTTATTTCCATTGTCAAATAAAGAGTCTCCCATAATAAACAAACAAGGCACCTGTTGCTCTCCCTTTACCAACAATGGACTTAAGTTGAACAAGACAGTTAACAACACAAACCATATCTTCATCTCATTTGCCATTTAAGAAAAGTAGCCAAATCTATGTAGAAGGGGAGGAATGATATAATATATAAACAATAGCCGGAGCTATTTATAGGAGTATAAGAAAGGAAAGAACGGATTTCCTTTAACAAATTAAATAAGAAAATGGATGCACCACGCCTAATCGTGGACCACAAAGATTAAATAATTCAGGTCTGACTTTATCAAAATTGTTTTATAGTAACTTCATGGGGGCATAACCAGCAGGGATATATTGTCATGTTTCATTTATTTTTTTGGCAAGACGACATTTTTAATTATAAACCGAACCCCTCATGTAAATTCAAGACATTTTAAACCATAAACAAAACAAAACAAAAAAATCAAGAATACCACATTTGCAGTTTCACAAAAATCTTCACTCTTTTTACGTTTGGGTGAACTTAGTTCAATTTTTCCTTCCTTGTAATTGAGATATGCATATATTCTCAACAAAGTCTAGTGAAAAATAGCGATTTTAGTCCCTTAGGTTAATTGGAAGTTAAACGCGTTTAGTTGATTAAAAGATTAAATAAAACAGTAATTTCGTGACTGAACTGCTTTTCCCCCTACACATTATATTACCGTGTACAACATGCATATAAATTATACAAAATTACCATGACGTTAATTAGTCTCTGCTTAATTTGTTGGGAAAAATGAATTAAGCTCTGGTTTGGCTGTTTGCTTATTTAATCACTTTGTTCCTTTTGAAAATTTTCGAATCATCCGGATTAGGCAGGTGACCTTAGTTATATTTTATTTGAAATTTTGGATTTTACTCGGAGACACAAGCGGAGCCAGAATTTTAACCTTATAGGGTCTTGATTTTGGGAACGTGAATTCAATAGTTAATAATTGAGATTCTAGATTTAATATTTATTCATATATCATGAATTCAAATCATCAAATATACTGTTTGAGCAAAAGCTATTGGGTTTGGTCGAACCCGTAGGCCGGCTTGTCCCTTAGCCGTCCCTGCTCGGAGATATTATTTTTGCATCCAAACGCTATTTATTGTATATGTATTGATTGAACACCTAATCTAAGTATCAACTTCAGATTTAAAAGCATATGAGAAACTATAATTTTAAAAGTCAAAAACTTGCAAGTGCAAGTTTCAAATGCTAAATTGTAGTTTTCATGCCTAAAACTTTCACAAAAATTGCATTCAACTACCAGATTTTATGTGGGCCTCGATTTGACATCGAATATGACAGTAAAACTACTGGGATGGGCCTGGGCTCAGTTGTCGAGCCTTTTATGGGGAACGCCTTTCTCGTGCGTGAAATCTGGTCACGAGAGTTTCATTATACACTATTTTCAAAGCCTAGGGGTGTTCGTCAGTCGGTACGATACGTTATTTAAATATTTCGGTTCGGTATTTTTGGTATTTGGTTTCGTAAAATGCTATACCAATACCGTACCTAATTAAATTCGGTATGGTTCGATTTTTCTCCTTTCGGTTTCGATTTATTCGGTTCGGTAACTTCAGTTTATTCGGTTTGAATACTAACTAGTGCATAGACTCATAGACGTTAATATTCTTAATTAAAGTACTCAAAAGTACAAGACTAAAAACGTTTGTTGACAAAAATTTTGTCCAAAACCAACATATACCAACCTAGAGAGAGAAAACTTAGAGAAATATTTTATTACTTACTTAGAGTTAATTGATGGACTTAGAGAATAAAGGAAAGTAAAATTTTAGATTTCTTATACTTATATTATAATTAATAAAATATGTATTGTGTAGTATAATATATTTTGGTACGATATCGATATTTCGGTATTTCATTTTAACATATCAAATATCATACCTAATATAAAAAAATTTTAAACTTAAACTAAATACCATATTGAGTACCAAAATATCAAATACAAAATCCTAAATTTTTTGATTTTAGTAAGGTAATTTGATATTTATCAAATTATGCACCTGTGACAATCACCTGCCATGCAAAAACAAATTATGAGTTGTCATAATACTGAGATAATCACATGCTATGGAAAAGCAAATTGAAGCTGTCATATCAGTACTTTATGAAAAGTTTAATTTTCTTAACGAAAACTTGTATATTAAAGTTTGAAATTATTTGGTAACCTGTAAGTCGATGGCAGATAAATATTTAGTGAAAATAGTACGAGCTAGACAATTTTCGGATTGATAATTGAAAAATAGTCAGCATTTGTAAAGTCATTAAGAAATAGTCACTATTTTGCTGCAACATGGAAAGTCTCAGCATAATATATTGGAAATTGGAGCACTTATGTATGAATTTCCAGCATATTATGCGAAACCAGTATATTATACCGAAACTTCCAGTATATTATGCTGGAATATTTTTCGAATTTTAAATAGTATTTTCTTTCAAATTTATTTTTACATGAAAATGACTAAATTTCGATTACTTTTGAAACTATGACTATTTCTCAATTATCACTCGTACATCTCAATATTTTTGAATTTCACCCGTTAGAAAAAGTTGGAGAAAATGGGTTAAAGTGAGTCAAATTGTCTGTAATTAATGAGCATAACTTTCTCCTCTATATAAGTGTGGAGAAAGAAGTTATAAGTGTACTTAATGAGCATGACTTTCTACTCTCCTTTTTGAAGAACTAATTTCTAGTTGTGTGGAGAAATAAGTGTGTGCATTATCTGAATTCCAGACTTTGAGGTTACCATCTTCGGCAACAGCAACAGAAATATCCTCATTCTTGATTCTTGAAACTGGAATTGGATTACTCGAATTTGCAACCCATACAATGGTTCTGGGACTCAATTTTAATACCATATTCCAACATATCTATTAAACAGATCTCCGTCATTAGAATAGAATCCCATTTCGAACTTTTTTCCAGTAGATATGAGAGTTTCTCCATTGTCAACTAACTTACTGCTTCCATTGATGGTGTTCCTTGCATCACATTTTAAGTGACACGAAATAACCAAGAGTGTAAACAGCAATAGGAGAAAATTACTTAATTGTATATGGCTATGCAATTGAGCCGAGAACACTTTTTTATGGTATTTTAGTAAACTGAAAAACATTCAAAGGGGTAGGCTCTATGAATAGCCTACATGACTGAATGTTTAACTGAGACAGTTCCGCGTTAATTTCGCTAGCGCTTTCCATTGACAAATATTTGCCGAATTGACCAAGTCAACTGTTCATTGTAGTTTCAGTCTACGTGAAAATATTTTTTTTTTGGTCCGTTACAAATAGAATAACCACTTTCTATATTTAAAAATAATTTTTCTTGAACTTATATTTCTACCACACAAATACCCTGGACTCCCCTTTTTGACTTGTAATCTGGGCCGGGCTCGGGCCCGAGCCTAAACGGGCTTTGTGGGCTGGTCCTAAGTGGATCTGGGCTTCGTGGGCCGGTCCTACGTGGTCCCGAGCTTCGTGGACTTTATTGTAGGAACCGGCTTGGGACCAGGACCGGAACCACGAACTAATGGTCCCGGACTAATAAAGATGTGCCAAAATAAAGAAACATCCTCCGCAAGTACAAGTTACATATTAATTTACATGGTATCTCTTACAAATTTCATAAATCCTTCAAGGTCCAGAGGAATTTCTGTTGGTGGTGGCGGAAAAGAAGCTTGGTCATCACCGCTTCCGGGCGAAGTAACATCCTCCGCAAGTTCATCTAGTATTTCTTCGTAAGCTTCGTATACCTCTGGTTGTGATTTAGCAAGTCCAAAATTTCTTCGTTTCGAGCGGATCCAATCTCTGAAAAGTACTAATTTTTCCAAGCTCTCCCTCATAGACGCTCTATAATCACCGAGTTGAAATCTTGCTTGACTGAAAGTGCTCTCCGATGCCACTGTTGAAGCTTGAATAGTTAAAATATCTCGATCCATCCTTGAAAGAATCGGAAAGTGTTTTTCTTTGTCCTTCCATCATTTCAAAATATTAAAGGAGCCGTCGGGATTCACTTCCTCAATTCCCTGTGATAAATAAACTTCAAGCTCATTTAGTTGTGAACAATCACTAGTACTAGAACCTTGGGAACTCCTGAACCCCACCCAAGCACTAAGTGCTCTTACTCCCGCAGTTCTTTTAGATGATTGAGAACTAGAACAAGTAGGAGTTGGAACATTTGGTCTAGCATGATCTAATGCAATTTGATAAGCACTATAAATAGTTTGAGCATTTATTTTAATTGAGGCTATTGCTTCCGGAAGTGTAGACAACTCTTCATCTTCAAGTGCTAAACCATTATAAACAGTTTCATACCAAAATTGAGGACCTCCTAATTTCATAGTAGGATTTAACAAGGCAACAACACCATAAATAAGGGGAATAGGGAAAAAAATATTTTTCTAACTTTTTTCTCATAGAATCAATAGCAAGTTGATAAATTACACCACCCTCTGAAAAATGGCGAAACAAATTTGCAAGTTTTGCAATATAAACTAAACAGTTCGAAATAGTATGATAATATTGCCCAGAAAATTTATTTGTAGCAATATGAAATTTTTCTAAAAAATCTACAAGCATTTTAACATTAGCTCAATCCACATTTGTAAGGTGCTCATCATCATCACTTACATGAACATTAAACGTTGAGTTTATGGGGTTTCTATAGTCATATGCAACAACTAAACTTTCATACATGTAATTCCATCTAGTTGGACAAGGTTTAGGAACCTTTCTTTCTCTTAGGCCAAATTCATCGCATCTTTTAAAATATTCTCTAAGTCTACTTCTACGGTTTGAATAAAAAAGTCAGTTAAGAGCCATTTTAACCTTTTCAATTTCTATATTTAAAATTCTTATACCATCACCCACAATTAAATGGTAAATATGACAAATACATCTAACATAAAAAATGTTACTAAATGCATGATTTAGTGTAGCGGTAAGCAAGGCTAAAGCATTAGTGTTACTAGAAGCATTATCCATTGAAACTGACATTATTTTATCACTAATGCAAAAATATTTACAAATATCTGTAACCATGCTAGAAATAAATTGCCCTGTGTGACATCAATTAATTATTCTATAAGCAACAATGCGCATTTTCATTATCCAATCCTCATCAATCCAATGACCGGTAACAGTAAGACAATCACAGTCATTACCACTTCTACTAATATTAGTAGTAATAGCAACATGGCAATCTATATGAGTTAATAAATAGCGCAAATATTGTTCATATTCATGTTTATATTTATAAATATCTCTCTTTACGGTTGTGCGAGGCCATCCTTTATAAGTAGGATTAAAAACTTTTCTAATATAATGCACAAAGTGAGGGTTAGAAGGAAAACTATAGGGTAAGCTGTAACGACCCGACCGGTCGTTTTGCGCTGTTGGACCCCGTTCCCCTAAATGAAACTTTCCGTTGCGGCTTATTGTGATTTATGACTTGCGAGGGCGGGTGGTCCGGGATTCAGAAGTGTTTAGAGCAATATTGGAACACTTGGTTCCTTCAGGTTGGCCTTTAAGGCCAAGTTTGACTTCGGTCAACATTTTTAGTAAACGACCTCGGAATCGAGTTTTGACGGTTCTGGTAGCTTCGTATGATGATTTCGGACTTGGGCGTATGTTCGGATTGGGTTTCGGATGACCCCGGAGCGTTTCGGCGCCCAATATTGAAATAAGAGTTCCTTAAGTTCCTATTGTGGTTTGGGACATGTTTTTGTGTTATTGAGGTCCTAACGGAATTTCGAGCTATTGAGATTTCCTGCAGTTTTGATGTTTTTGTGTTATTGAGATTTTACTGATATTTTTCCTTCGGACCTTACGGGCATGCCTCCGGATTGTGATATTGATTTCTGCATTGATTTAGCTCCAGGCACCCAACCTATATCTCTTCCTCCGTACCGTATGGCTCCGAAGGAGTTTAAAGAGTATAAGGAGCAGCTTAAGGAGTTGTTATCTAAGGGGTTCATCAGACCGGGTGTATCGCCATGGGGTGCTCCAGTTCTATTCGTGAAGAAAAAGGATGGGTCCATGCAGATGTGTATTGATTACCGCCGGTTGAACAAGGTTACCATTAAGAACAAGTATCCTTTGCCACGCATTTATGACTTGTTTTACCAGTTGCAGGGTGTTCGTGTGTTCTCTAAGATTGATTTGAGATCGGGGAATCATCAGTTGAGGATTCGGGCTTCAGATGTTCCGAAGACTGCTTTCAGTACGAGATATGGCCATTATGAGTTCCTGGTGATGTCCTTTGGCTTGACTAATGCCCCAACATCATTCATGTACTTGATGAATAGGGTTTTTAGGCCGTATATTTATTCCTTTGTCATTGTCTTCATTGATAAAATTTTTATTTACTCACGTAGTCTGGGGGAGCACGAGCAACATTTGAGAGTTGTGCTCCAGACTTTGCGAGAACAGAAGCTATATGCTAAGTTCTCCAAGTGTGAGTTCTGGTTGGATTCCGTGGAATTCTCGGGGCATGTGGTATCCGGAGAGGGTATCAAGGTTGATCCTCAGAAGATCGAGGCAGTTCAGAGTTAGTCGCGTCCTACTTCAGCTACAAAGATCAGGAGCTTTTTGGGCCTAGCAGGCTATTATCGCCGATTTGTGGATGGGTTCTCTTCTATTGCAACTCCATTTACTAGATTGACTCAGAAGAATGCCCTGTTTCGATGGTCTGACGAGTGTGAGGCGATCTTTCAGAAGCTCAAGAAATCATTGACTTCAGCGCTAGTTCTGGTATTGCCTTCCGGTTCTGGGATGTATATAGTATATTGTGATGCTTCGCGCATTGGATTAGGATGTGTATTGATGCAGGAGGGGACAGTTATTGCTTATGCTTCGCGCCAGCTAAAAGTTCATGAGAAGAGTTATCCTGTGCACGATTTGGAGTTGGCGGCGATTCTTCATGCTCTTAAGATTTGGAGGCACTACTTGTATGGAGTGTCCTGTGAGGTTTATAGAGACCACCGTAGCTTGCATCACTTGTTCAAGCAGAAGGATCTTAATTTGAGGCAGCGCAGATGGCTTGAATTGTTGAAGGATTATTATATCACCATTCTTTATCACCCGGGCAAGGCAAATGTGGTAGCAGATGCTTTGAGCAGGAAGGCGGAGAGTATGGGTAGCTTGGCTTATATTGCAGCAGAGGAGAGACCTCTAGCCTTGGACATTCAGTCCTTGGCTAATCGCCTGGTGAGATTAAACCTTTCAGATCCTCGTCGAGTTCTTGCACATGTGGTTGCTCAGTCTTCGTTATTGGGGGAGACTAAGGCTCGGTAGTATGATGATCCGTGTTTGGCTGAGCTACGAGAGACAGTGGTTTAGGGTAGGGCCAAGGAGATTATTATTGGCGAGGATGGTGTTCTGAGAATTCAGGGACGCTTATGTGTTCCTAAGGTTGATGGCCTGAGGGAGAGGATTCTAGAGGAGGCACACAGTTCTCGATATTCTGTTCATCCTGGTGCTACGAAGATGTATCGTGATTTGAAGCAGCATTACTGGTGGAGTCGAATGAACAAGGACATTGTGGAGTATGTGGCAAGGTGTCTTAATTGTCGGCAGGTTAAGTATGAGCACTAGAGGCCAGGAGGCCTACTTCAGCAGATGTCATTCCTGAGTGGAAATGGGAGCGCATCACTATGGACTTCGTGGTTGGAGTTTCCTCGGACCGTGCGGAAGGTTGACGCGGTTTAGGTCATTGTGGATAGATTGACCAAATCGACGCATTTCATTCCAGTTGCTACTACTTATACTTCTGAGAGGTTGGCCCAGATCTACATTCGGGAGATAGTCCGGGTGCATGGTGTGCCGGTGTCCATTATATCAGATTGAGGTCCTCAGTTCACCTCGCACTTTCGGAGAGCATTGCATAGTGAGATGGGTACCTAGATAGACCTCAGCACAGCATTTCACCCTCAGACTGATGGTCAGTCGGATAGTACAGTTTAGATATTGGAAGACATGCTCAGGGCATGTGTGATTGACTTCGGAGGTCAGTGGGACCAGTTCTTGCCTTTGGCCGAGTTTTCTTACAATAATAGTTATCAGTCTAGCATTGAGATGGCACCATTTGAGGCTTTCTATGGTCGGCAATGTCATTCTCCTATCGGGTGGTTTGGGACTGGCGAGGCTAATTTATATGGCACCGACCTGGTGCGAGATGCTTTGGAGAAAGTGAAGTTGATTTAGGAGAGGCTCCAATACACCGTCCAGACAGAAGAGTTACACGGATCAAAGGGCGTGTGATGTATCATTTATGGAGGGAGATAGGGTCCTGTTGAAAGTCTTGACTATGAAGGGTATTATGAGGTTTGGGAAGAAGGGCAAGCTAAGCCCGAGGTTTATAGGTCCCTTCGAGGTGTTGAGGCGAGTTGGGGAGGTTGCTTATGAGCTGGCCTTGCCTCCCAGTTTATCAGGAGTTCATCTAGTTTTTCATGTATCCATGCTCCGGAGGTACCACGCCGACATCTCTCACGTGGTTGATTTCAGCACTATTCAGTTGGATGAGAGGTTGGGCTACGAGGAGGAGCCAGTTGCTATTATTGATAGACAGGACCGCCAGTTGAGGTCCAAGAGAGTTTTTGCCGTAAAGGTCCAGTGGAAGGGCCAACCAGTTGAGGAGGCGACCTGAGAGTCCGAAGAGGACATGCGGAGCAGATATCCACACTTATTCAGCACGTCAGGTATGATTCTAGACCCGTTCGAGGATGAATGTTTGTTTAAGAGGTGGAGAATGAAATGACCCGACCGGTCATTTTGCATTATCGGACCCCGTTCCCCTAAACAAAACTTTCCATAACGGCTTATTGTGATTATGACTTGCGGGGGCGGGTGGTCCGGGATTCGGAAGTGTTTAGAGTGCTATAGGAACACTTGGTTCCTTAAGGTTGGCCTTTAAGGCCAAGTTTGACTTCGGTCATAATTTTGGGTAAACGACCTCGAAATCGAGTTTTGACGGTTCCGGTAGCTTCGTATGATGATTTCGGACCTGGGCGTATGTTCGGAATGGGTTTCTGATGACCCGGGAGCGTTTCGGCGCCCAATATTGCAATAAGAAGTTCCTTAAATTCCTATTGTGGTTTGGGACGTGTTTTTGTGTTATCGAGGTCCGAAGGGAATTCCGAGACCGGGAATAGTTCCGTTTTGTCATTTATGACTTGCCTGCAAAATTTGGTGTCATTCCGAGTGGTATAGGTCGTTCGGCGCGTTGTTAGCGAAGTCTAGAAAACTTAAAGTTCCTAAGTTTGGTTCTAGGGGTTTTGAGGTGTGATTTTGAGTTTTAGCGTTGTTGCGGGTGTTCGAAGGCTCGAGCGAGTTCGTATTATGATTTGTGACTTGTTGGTATATTTGGACGGGGGCTCGGGTGGGCCCAGGTGCCTCTCGGGCAGCAAACGAGGCCAAAAACTAGCCGAAGAAATTGCTGGTGCACTTGATCTGGTGTGACCGCAGGTGCGGTTGCCCAGTCGCAGGTGCGAGACCGCTCCTGCGGTCCAGGCCTCGCAGGTGCGACCCCCAGGTGGGTTGCCCAGTTCTCGCAGGTGTGGGCTCCTTTCCACCGGAGCGGACTCCAGCCCGCAGGTGCGAGCCCAGGCCCTTGTCCCATTTTCCGCAGGTGCAAGACTGCAGGTGCGGTCATCGAGTCGCAGGTGCGGAAACTCCTGTAGGAAGAAAGGTCTTTAAGTGCGGGATTATCTCATTCCCGCTCCATTTTCTTCCACCATAGGCAATTTTGAGAGCTTGGAAATGAGCCCCACGACCCAGCCACTGAGAGGTAAGTAAATTATATCCCAAGATTAGTTAATGCATGAATTCCTAGTTGAATTTAACTACCTAATTAGTGAAAAATTAAGGAATTGGGTACTAACCTAGGGCTTTCAAGAATTTGAGAATTTCCCGTGAATTGGCTATGAAATCATACAAAAATTATATATTAATGATCCTTAGGTTGTGGGTGAGTATTTCCTTCGAGAATTTTGGAAATCCGAGCATGCGGGCCCCGGGTTGGATTTTGGGATTTCTTCAAGAATGATGAATTTGACTAAATAGTAGGATAATTCCATGCTTTGAGTATAATTTGATATATATTTACGTAACGTTTGATTAGTTTCGAGTCCTTGGGTGACGAGTTCGGAGTTTCGGGCGCATTCTTGACCCGGGGAGTAGGTTCGACGTGAGGTGAGTCTCCTTTCTAACCTTGTAAGAGGGAATTGTCCCCATAGGTGATTATAAATGGTGGTTTGTCCTTATTTGCGGGGGATGCGCACGCACGAAGTGACGAGAGTCTGTGCGTAGCTACTATTATGCCTTGTCGTGTAGGTTAGGACTCACAAGCATGCTTTATGTGTTGTATCTGTGATTTTGCATATGGATTAAGTAGTCTAATATCCTTGAATCTCACATGTGAAGGCCTAAGGAGTTATGCTTTGAAGTTGATATTATTAAATTCTCACCCTGTTAGTATGTACCCTACTAAATTATCTGGAACCTCCTGCTAATCATGTATTTATACGGGAACCCGAGTCGCATGAATGATTCGCGAGCGGGGTAGTCCTAGTATTATATTAACCGTGTCGCATGTTCGATTCGCGAGCAGGGCAGATAGATGCATCTATGATTTGGGTCGTTCGACCCTCGCCAGTGCACATTTACTTTTCACGTCGTAACGACCGTACGTTCATAGCATGATATATGTTTGGTAATTTATGAGAAGCCCTGTAATTGTAACTGTTGATTTCATGAAAGAAAGAAGGTTAAATAGCTTGTATGCCATGGAAAGGGATGGCGTGAGGGTACTAGAGATTGTTATTTGATGTTCATTTCCTTATTACTGTTCATTAATGCTATTACTGATTAACCTGTATTCATTTCACATTGTCTGACCCTAGTAAGTATCACGTCGACCTCTCGTCACTACTTCTTTGAGGTTAGGCGGGATACTCACTAGGTACATATCTGTTTATGTACTCATGTTACGCTTCTGTACTTAATTGTACAGGTTCTGAGGCTGGTGCATCCGGTTATCCGACCGGAGCTTGACCTTAGGAGCATATTCTGGACCTGACTCCACGATGAGCTGCTTCCTTTGGCGATTCTCAGCAGCACTATGGATTTATCTTTGTTTATTTCTGTCTACTTCCTTCAGACAGTAGAACAATTTATTTCAGCTTTTATGTATTCTACTAGTTCGCGTGTAGACTTGTGACACTAGTTCCTGGCACACACATAATAGACTTTATATTTTTGGGACTGTATATGTTGGTTCATGATCTTTGTGGCTACATTTACTTAAGTTGGCTAATTTATCCGCTTCTACTTAAATGTTCTAAGCTTAAAATTTGGTAAGTGTGGGGATGATTTATCAAATAAGGAAATTTCACTAGTAAACAAACTGTTGGCTTGCCTGACCTCGGTGTTGGGTGCCATCACGATCTGAGTTAGGATTTTGGGTCGTGACATAAGCACATAACAGTAACCGTTTATGCCAATTCTTCACGATCTTTTTTGGATCATAATATAAAATACCGCCGGTAACAGTGTTAATTCCCTGTTGAAATTGATTTGACCCGGTACTAAGGTCACTCTGACTAGGTACACTTGTCCCGTCGCCCAAGGCTCTTATTTGAAGATATTTGACTTTATCTTTAGGGTGTATCAATATGTGTCTAGAAAAACTCCCCCCCCCCTCAAAAATATTTAAAAGCTAACTCATTGCCACAAGTTTTACACTTAGCCTTATTTTTCTCTTAGTTGAATAAAAAATGGCCAAACAACAGATGTTTCGCTCCATTTAGAAGGCTGTCTAGAAAAAGTAGGGGTAATAACAGGAGGATCAGACGAGGCATCATTTGGATTATTATTAGTTGTGTTAACTTCAGCAACAAGACTAGTGAGTATATCGTCATCCGATTGCGTTTCATCAAAATCTATTTCTTCATCATCATTTTTATCAATAATTGGATTATCATAAAGAGAATTCATATATTCACGGTTTAATTGTTCACCTGGTGCAATATCATGATAAAATTGACAATCGATAAATTGTAATATACTATTATCGTTATCAAGAATAGAAGGTGTAGGACGGGTAACAGATTTGGGTCGGGGAGCCGGGGGAAGTGGAGGAGGAACAACTTGGCCACTAGATTCACCAATCTTGGATTTTCCCTTATTTTTAATAAACATTTTTTTAAAGGAATAAGTCATCTTAATTATAATTATACAAAGTAAATAAAATAAACAAAACTATAATATTAAAACATAAGAGTTGGAACGAGTTTAACGAATTGACGAACAACTTGTTGAAATTAATTATCGTTGAAGACTTGAATACTTCATTACACAAACTTCACAATTTTTCACAAATTGCAACAATAAAGTAAACAATTATAGAAGAAAATTAGAGAGAGATTGATGATTTTGTGAGAAAAATGAAAGAATGAAGGGGTAATTATAGTTTAAAATAGGGAAAAAATGTAAACATAAATAATTTAGGAATAAAACAAAGTTGGGAGGTTAAATGGCTATTTTGGCAGAATAATAGCTATATTTTAAATGCCCTAACGGCTAAATTGTGGCAGATTTTTTTTTAAAATTTTAACCGTTGGGCCCGGATAGGCACGTTTAGGACTGCTTGAACCAACCCACTTCCTAGCCGGTCCCGGTCCCGATCTCGTGGGCCTCGCCTAAGGGATCAACCCACTACCCAGCCCACCTCCCCACGATCCTGGTCCTATCCGGTTAGGACCGTTTAGGCCCACCGCCCATTTGTGCTTGCGGTCTTGGGTTGGGCCCGATCCTAATCGACCCACATTCCACCCTTACTCTATATGTAAAATATGATTAGCAATGTTACTTAAGTTGATTTCATGCGCCCATGCCTCACTCTTATTTATACTACTTGTATTATATAGTCAAATCTTTCCATAACAGTATTGTAACGACCCGACCGGTCGTTTTGATCTCTAGCGCATCGTTCGGCTGTTTGAAGTCATGAGCAACTCCATTTCAGGTATTATGACTTGTAGGTGTGGTCGGAATTGAATTTCGGGAAGTTTAGAGTTGATTAGGAAAGAAAATTCTCATTTCAGAAGCCTTAATTTGGAAGAATCAACTAAGATTGAAATTTTGAGTAAACAACCTCTGAATCAGGGTTTGAAGGTTCCAGCAGGTTCGTATGATGATTTCGATCTTGGACGTATGTCCGGATCGGGTTTTGGAATAACCCGGGAGCGTTTCTGCGTATAATGTGGAAGTTAGCATTTTTGAAGGAATTTCCTAAGTTTGGCTTGAAGCGCATTCAGTGATGTTGATTTTCGTTTGGGATTCAGAGTCTGGGAATAACTTCGTATGGTGATTCTGGAGTTGGGAGCGCGATCGGAAGTGAATTCGGATGTCCGGAGGTCATTTTGGAGTCATTTGGCTAAAGATAGAAATTTGAAGGTTTCTGAGAAATCCGACCGGAAGTGAAAATTTAGATATCGAGGTCGGAATACAATTTCGTAAGTTGGAGAAGGTCTGTAATGTCGAATATGACTTGTGTGCAAAATTAGAGGTCAATCGGATGTGATTTGATAGGTTTCGGCGTCGGATGTTGAAGTTGGAATTTCTAAGTTCATAAAGTTCGAATTTTGGTGCGATTAGTGAATTCGGCATTTTTTTATGTGATTTGAAGCCTAGAACAAGTTCATATGAGGTTATGGGACTTAGTCGTGTGATTAGACGGGGCCCCGAGGGCTTCGGGTGTGTTTCGGGGTAGTTCCGAGTTGTTTTCAAGTGTTTTTGTGCTACTGTCTTTCTGGTGTTTTGGGGGTTCAGTGCGATCACAGACCTAGTGGTGCGATCGCGGAGAAGGAATTAGAGGAGCTGGTAATTTGGCTTGTGCGATCGCACAAGGATGTATGCAATCGCACATAGGAGGATTTTGGGGGCTGCTACATTGGTATATCCGATCACAGCTATTGATGTGAGATCTCTCAGAGGAAAAATATAAGGCTTCATAGTTTGGCCTGTGCGATCACGGCTAATTGTGTGCGATCACACAGAAGGTTTTCCTGGCAGTGTTCAATTTAAAACAGATTTTTGCCATTTCTCTCATATATCTCTCATGGTTGGGGAGATTTTGGAGGATTTCAAAGGGTGATTTTCATCAAGCATCAAGAGGTGAGTGACTCCTTCTCATTTCCAAGTTAATTCAAGGTTTATACATGGAATTAGACATGAAAATTGTGGGAAAATTAAAATTTTTGAAGAAAATCTAGAAATTTGGCAATTTGGATTTTAGCCACGAACTGAGCATGAATATTTGAGTAAATTGTATATTTGAACTAGTAAAGCTATGGGTAGAATTTATCTTCGAGAAATTTTGGATTCCGGGCACGTGGGCCCGAGGGCATTTTGGTCATTTCACTAAGCGAGGTTGGAAAATTTTATAATTTGGAATTGTTGCAAATATTAAAGTATATTTTCAATTGTTTGTCGTTGTTTGGATAGTTTCGGAGCGTTGTGCAACGATTTGAGTCGTCGAAAGGCTTGGAGGCCGGTTATGAAATTTCGGAGCGAGGTAGGTCTCTTTTCTAACTTTGTGAGGGTGAATTGTCCCCCTAGGTGAACTAATTAAGTATGTGTGACTATCTGCGGGGGTTACGTACGCACGAGGTGACGGGAGTCCTTGCGTAGCTACTATTATGCCATGTCTGGGTAGCCTAGGAACCACTAGCATGCCTTAGTTGTTGTACCTGTGATCTTGTCTGTAGTATTGGACTGCTAATATATTCGAAAATGGTAATTGAATGACTAAGGAAGATTAGAGTTTATTTTCTAAATCATCTAAAAAGAGAATTGATTTCCTTCACGAGCAATTGTATTTCAGGATAAGGTTGTATTATTAACATTATAAAAACTTGGCAAGTGAATTTCGAAAAAAGGATTTAAATACTATTTTGTGGTTTTTAAAAGAGAAATCTGGTATTTATTTGGTTACTTGTTTTCCCGACATATTCGGGGTGGACTGTTGATTGTGAATGACTGCATGTGACCGCTTCGCAATTTACATTCCGCGAGCAGAGTGTTATTTCCCCCACTCTCATAGGAGCGAGCCATATGCCGCGGCGAGATTGAAAGAAATATTATGGTTCGGGCCGTTCGACCCTCGGCAGTGCACAGAGATGATTAATATGATGGCTCGGGCCGGTTGTCCTTATCCCGTATGCGCATGCTAAATTGTTAAATATTTTCTTCATGATTTTTGAAGTGATAAGATATTTGGGAGAAAATAAAGAAGTAATTGTTGATTTATGAAATTTGGGGGAAAACAAAGAGGAAATTGTTTATTTAAGATATTTTGTAAAATAATGAGAAAGTGGTAACTGTTTGTTTACTTCCAGTATTTATTTGAATTTCAGTACCTTATATATATTGCTGCTTTACTACCCGTACATGCCTACCGTGTTCATCATATGCTGTTAATTAATTTGCTAGCCCTTAGTGAGTGTCTAATTCGACCTTTCTTCACTACCTCTCTGAGGTTAGGCGGACGACTTACTGAGTACATATTATTTTTGTACTCATGCTACACTTGCTGTGCATTTTATTGCACAGGTACTTTCATAGCAATGTGGAGGATTCAGAGACTTAGGCGGCCTGCATCATCCGGAGGCGATCCGCAGCTGACAGAGTCTCCCTCGTACTGTATTTATTTTCATTTTAAATTCCTTGTCCAACTTGTATTTCGGACAAGTCTTGTAATGATTGTATAAATTCTTAGAAATTGCTCATGTACCTGTGACACCGGGTTCTGGGATGTGTTGGGAGATATTTGAAAAAAAAATAAGACTATTTAAACCATTGTATTTACTTAACGGATTCTATTTAATTATTATGTAATAAAGTGAAAGGAAATATTTTTCATAAATGTTAAAATCAAGAAGTTGTTTCAGTTAATTAATGATTGGCTTGCCTGACAATGATGTCCGGCGCCATCACGACCTTATGGATTTTGGGTCGTGACAAGTATTGTTTATTCTGAATATTTTTTGATGTTATAGCGAAGTGTTGTTATAAAGGACATACATTATAACATAATATAATATTTGATTCCGAAAAAGCTTGGGTTTTATAATAAAATATTATTATATAGGGATATTGTTATAGAGAGATTTGACTGTACTAATAGACTTTCAACAGAACACAACAAGTATTTCTCCTCAGTTCACATTTATGTGACGTAATTTCACTCAGAATGGAGTTTAAAAAAGAATGGATAATATGTCATAACATCGATATTGATATTAATTTTTTTTTTAGTTAAACATAAACTAGAAAATTCAAAGAGAAATTATTTTCAAATATATCATTATTTGCTGAATGAACTACCGTACTAATAAGAAAGAAGAGCGTTGGAAAAAAAAATGATAGAATGGGATAGGGGAGTAGTTTCACGAGTTAAAGTGCAATGCAACTTAAAAAGACATGTCTCAATCAATTTTGGAACTTTATAGGTACTTTAATTTTCAGGGTACACATCTACATTGTCCAGCTATTATAGCTAAATTATAGTCGGTACATGCTGCGCAATGTTACTGTGATAAGAAGAAATCTGGACAGAAATGTATTGAATCCAACTTGCAAAAATCCCAGTTCGGAATCAAGATATGATTCTTTTGGACTCAAAGAATTAAAATGTTTGAAAAAAAATTAGTGATCGTTATATATATAATGCCTTTTTAAAGTTACCTTAACGATTGTTTTCCTAGTTAGGTATAACGCCCTTTTAAAAGGAGCTATATATATATATATATAAAGCCTTTTTGAAAGGTGCTATATATATTATGTGGGCCAACCAATAATTTTTTTGGGCTTAACTGACATAACAATAATTCAATTTGGTATAGTATCCTTAATTAAGGAGTCCGAAACCAAAATGTGGTCTTTTTTGACTCAAACGACTGAAATGCGTGAAAAAAAAAGTTACTGACCAAAATACATATAGCGCCTTTAAAAGGGAGTTATTATGTATGGCACCTTTTATAACGGCACTATACGTGAATTTGAAAAGACATTTCAGTAAGCGCCTTAATAAAGGGCGTTATACATATTTTATGGGCCCACCAATAACTCTTTTGTACCTAACTGACATAACAATAATTCAAGTGGGTATGGTGACCTTATTTAAGGCGCTATACCTCAAAAAAATTTGACTCCTCGGATTGGCCATTGCCTTATTTAAAGACGTTAAGGATTTTGTAAAAATCCATTCAGAAATATTCTCAAGTCTTGTTAAATTTTTCTTCTTTAAGTTATTTTGCATTTTGTCATAATGTCCGAAGAGCGAAGAATTAGGGTTTCATTATATTGGGGGAGAGGGGGGGGGTGAGGTTGTGGTGGCGAATAACTCAGTAAGCTATAGTTTATCTCCACAGTGTCATGTTAAGTTTCCACTTACAATGGAGTACGATATATTGGTATTGTTGTTATGTAAAAAAAATGAGTGTGAGCAAACATTCGGTGAACCTTAAAGTAACCGGAAGATATTCGTATTCTGTCATTCTGCAAGGGGTTGCTTGTTATGCCGAGTTTAACATCGAGGATGATGAAACTTTGAGTGATTTTTTGAGGACTTCGGATGAATACCGAAAATTTCTTTTGATAAAAATATCGGAAGTGTACGTGAAGGTTGAAGACGTTCACAATAATGAGGTTGCACAAAGCAGGGATACCCGCCGGTCATCGGGTTGTTATTTTTGAGCAGTTTTAGCTGAACAGGTTCCGGCTGAATGAGTTTGACCTGATCTAAACTTATCTCCACGGGCGAATAAGGAGCGAGTAAATAATTTCTCTCATACTTTACATAATCCACAAGACGAGTGGTAAACTTCAATTTTCCTTTGTGTTACGATGTTTATTTTTGTTGTATTGAATTTATATTAACACTCATATATTCCACAAGGGGTACCAGGCAGATATGAATTTTACAAGTTATGAACAAACGTCCGGTTGGAATATGCGTAGTTTTGGTGTGTTGGATCATGGTGGTCCATCCGGGAGTCATCATCAATAGGATAATATCGATCATGGGATGTCAACACATTACGATTTGTAAGTGAAGTGATATAGCTATATGTAAAGTATTTATCAATTTGAGTAGCTCATTATTTTATTGGTTGTGCAGTGAAAAAGAGCAACTTGAACGTCCTGTCCTGACTCAATTGCCCAAAGGAGACATATTTAATCGGGATCTGGCAGGTGCACAGAGTCAGGAAGAGAATAGTGATTATGACAACAATGCCGATGAGTCCGGAGATGCCACACCCTTCCCTAATGAGGGTGGTGATGAGGAGGAAGAGAACCGTATGCCTAGCACCGTTACTGTGTGAGGCACCTGAAGGCTAATTTCCAGAAGGCACATCCCAACAAGGATTTGCATGATTTAATGTGGATGGATGCAACAGATCACCAAGAGTGTAAATTCAGGAGCCACATGGAATCTATCAGGAAGGAAGACGAGGGAGCCTATCGTTGGTTGATGCGAAATAAGCCTGAAAAGTGGACTTTGCATGCGGATGATGGCAGGGGAATTTTGACTACAAATGTGTCAGAGTCTTTCAACGGGTTATTGAAGTCTTCACGAGGATTTCCTGTCACTGCCATGGTGTGGATGTCATTCAAGCACATGGCGAAGAGGTTTGTTGAAAGGGGTACAACTGCAACGTCATTGATGGAGGGGGGTGTTGAATTTATGCCACTACCAATGAAAAGATTTGAGAAATACAGGCAGTGAGCACATTGGCATTCATTTGTTCAGTATTGCCACGAGCGAAGTATTTTTGAAGTTCGCACCGCTATCCGTCAAATTCGGGGGAATAATGTACATACCATAAATGAATTTAGAAGGTTATACTCTTGTAGAAAATGGTCCATCTACCACATGTCGTGCTCACATGCCATCAAGTGCTTTCAACATACAGGTTTAGGGCCAACCAACTACGTTGATAAATAATATAGTGTTGCTGCATACTTAAACACCTATAGTGGGCAGTTGCAGCCATTAGGTGCTGAGTGTTATTGGCCGCCGGAACCATTTAAAATTATGTGTAATAAGGAGTTTTTGCATCAGCACAAGTGCAAAAAAGAACGTATATACGGAACCAAATAGATGTTGGTGATACCGTTTATGCGCGCAAATGTGACATATGCTCGCAAACAGGACACGATCGTCGTAAATGTCCTTCAGATGGTTTGGGTGGCAGTGGTAATCCAACTCCTGGTGGAAGTTCATCTAATATGCCCAACTATTAATGATACACGTAGTGTTTTATTTTCGTAATGTGGTTGTAATAAGTGTATGTACTTGTTTATCTTGCAGGATTTATGAAATAAAATCATGTTTCCATTGTTGTTAAATCTTATTGATATCTAACATAATCATAAATATAAACAATCTAAAATAAACCAATTAAAAAAAAACAATTATGTTGTCGACCTGAAAAGCTGCACCGCCTGCAAAAACTATCTTCTGGAAAAGCTGTATTGTACACGAAAGAATCTTTAACACCTGAAGCATAGCGCGATTAAGTACTACATTATTTGTGTTGTCTTGTCGACCTGAAAAGCTGCCCCCCTGCAAAAGCTATATTTTGGAACTTGTATTGTACCCGAAAGAATATTTAAGATGCGAAACATAGTACGGTTAAATACTACATTATATGTGTTGTCTTGTCAACCTGAAAAGTCGTCCGCCTGCAAAAGCTATCTTGTGGATAAACTGTATTGTACCCGAAAAAATCTTTAACACACGAAGCATAACACGGTTAAATACTACGTTATGTGTGTTGTCTTGCCTATAAATAACTAGAGCATTTTAGTTATTATCTACACTTAACCAAAACAAATAGCAAAATTTTCCATAAAGTTTTTATTTTTCTTGCATTAACAAATGTCTGGACGCAATGACCAACCAAGATGATATTGTGGAAAACGTTGTAGTATGAAGTCATGTTGGTCTGATGGTAATGTTGGGCGCAGATACTCGATGTGTCTAAATAGGTTTGGAGGCAATGACAGAAATTATTGCAATTTTGAGGAATGGTATGATAAACCCATTAAGCAGGAATGCTATTTGGAATATGAACGGTGCATACCAACACTGTGAGTGTTTGGATCAGAGAATAATGGGCGGTAGTGACTAAACAAACACATGTATATGCTGAGTGTAGTGTTTTATCTTTATGCTTTCCATGCCATGTATTTTCATTAGTTGTACTGAATTTAAATTATGTTAAGTTGCTATGTTTGTGTTTGTGTTATAGTATCAAAATAACGAAGAACCGGAGAGATAAAAACATAATGCGCATATAATGTAAACAATAAAAATTGTTGCTATTATATACTGAATGTCATATTTATATAAAATACAAAAAAAAATCAATGCGTCCCACAACCTTTGTGCTTCAATGCAGCCGTTGGTCTGAGGCGTATTCCATCCCGCCCGGCTACGCTATCAGGATCATCCTCATCACGTCGCCTCTTTATCATAGGATGCGCTGCAGTATGATTGTCAATACGGCTGGTATGCTCGGTAGAAGGGGTCGTCGGTCCAGCAGTAACCTACAGAATAATAAGAAATTTCAGTATATGAAATATATATTAGTAATTTACGTGTTAAGTCACAAAAATTTAAATTGTTTTACCATGGTATCGTCGGGACCCTGTATATAATCATCCGTCGCAGCCAGGTCAGCATCGCATAACTCAGCCGGTGCCCACTATCAACATCTCGTGTCGTCCGATCATCAGCAATGATCGATGTTCCTGGAGGATCAGGAAAATAGTGATCCCAATCCTCTCGCGTAATGCCCGTGTCTGTGATCAATAATTGGTCTGGCACGGTCACATGTGAAGTCCCTAGAGTGAGCTGAAGCTGAACGTTGAATGACGGGATGCTGCCGTGAGGGTAGTCTGGCTCATGGAGGTCACCCGGCTGACCAGCTCTAACATCCTCAACAGGTACCTCAACGCTTCCTTGCTGGGGACCACCTCCTCGCCGACCCCCATGACCTCGTGGGACACCCCTACCTCTTAGGGCACCCCTGCCACGTCGACCATGCTTCGGCTCCACCAGTGCCCTACGATGGTACTACTCTGGAGCCATAAGCAGGCTCGTGTCCTAAGCGCTCATCATCTCGGGCTCGCTGTAGTGTCCGGGCAGCCAGCTCTGTAACCTGTTGGCCATACTCGTGCAAAGTGGCCGCTCCCTCGATGGTATGTTGTTGCATCTGCAGTCCCAACTGGTGGAACAAATACAACATGTAAAATATAAATTACGGAACGCTAGGTTAAAGTCATAAATAAGTATACCAAATAACATACCAGTGCCTCGTACCTCCCGGCGTATGGAACGTACTGACCGCTAATGCTATAAATGGGATTCCCGACGAAAAGTCGGGTAACAATGTGGTACCAGCCCATATAATCATGATCAGTATCCGTCCGACACGGTGAAGGGGTGGGGGTGTGGAATCAGGTCAAGTCGCCGGTCCCAAGTATCGATCTTCGCCTCTAACCATGCCATATATGTCTGGTCCACTCTGGAAGGATCATGCCGCTGGAAATGTGTGGTATGCCAGGCGGGCAGTGGCGGTACAAGCTGTGGGCGGCCAAACTGGCAAAGTACCCGCTCGGTGGCATGATGCTCCACAATATCAAGGCACATCAACGGGACAAAAGAGCTCCAAATAAGTCGGCCAACCCAACAATAATCGGGCAAGCCAGCTATCAGCTCGTCGCTGTATGGCCTCTAAATGAACTATTAAGTAACAACAGAAAACGTGAGTATACGCAACACATATGAAGCCAGGCCAAGTAAAATTAGGTATACATTTACCTGTGCGCCCTCCAGCAAATCCAACAAATCCCTGCGCAAGGGGAGATTATGTCGAGCCTCGTACTCTCGTCCATATCCTCGCCTATCAACCCACCTCCTAGCTAGAGGGAGAAACGGAGGTGGTGCAACCAGAGCTAATGATGGTAGAGGTGGCTACGGCTACAAGAACCGCTCCCAGGCCCAAACCTAACATACAAAGTGGACGTAAAATTTAAGGTATATTTTTACTGGGTATGTTATAATGAATAGAGTATTCAAATATGTTTTCACCTGTAGCTGCGACAAAAATCCAGCAATGTCATGCTGGGTGCCCATGCTCGCCCGACATATCTGCCTGTACAAGTATCCGAGAACAACAACACCCCATCTGTACTGGGGTAAATCATCTAGCCACTCAAGATGATGAAGAAATCTGAAGCTGACTAGGTTCCCCGAAGTGTTCGGGAATAAGACCCCTCCAAACATAAGGAGTAGCAGCAACCTCGTGTACCGGTAAATATGAAGCTCCTGTGTATCGTCTGTGATTTCAGAGTGCAATGCCTCCAAATGCTGTTGGACAGTCATCAATTGCAGATGGCTGGCCTGAACCAGTGTAGTCTCCTCCTATGGTTGTAAACCCGTGAGCTACTGCAGCATATCCAGGTACTTCACACTTGTATACTCTCTCATGGCATGCGACAGAGCAACAAGGTGTCCATCAACGGGCAACCCATATACAACCTCCACGTCCTGTAGCGTGATGATGACCTCGCCAATGAGCAAAAGGAATGTGCACGTCTCCAGTCGGCACCGCTCTATCAGGGCCGTGATCAACGACCAATCGAGCTGCAGCCAGCCGATCTCCACAACCCTATAAAAGCACGTATCCTGGAGGTGTCTGACTATATGGGGATGAAGAGTGCGACCCTTGAGAAATCCCCATATGTCATCTACTCTCCTAGCGCGGAAAGTCCCTGCCAGTAACTGTCCCTCCCATATGTGGGATGACCTATGATCGCCCTGTAACGACTGTAGCTCCACGCTGGTAGGTCCTGGATGCATAGGCGGGACCTTTATGTCGTCTACTGTAAATTAAACAAGATTAATTACATTATTTTACTTTAATATGTTAGTTTATTATTTTATATGTTAGTTTTATTATTTTATATGTTTGTTTGTAAATTAAATAATTAATTTTTATAATTATACAAGATTTAATTATTAAATATTCACATATGGGTTCCGGGCTCGATATTTGAGTCCAGTAGCATCAAGATATCCTGAATTCTTGTGTTCATGATGAGAAAATTATCTCGATTTATAACTCAACATGTCTGTTGTTTTAAATGTTAGTTTAATATTGTATGTGTTGTTTTTGTTAATTTATATTTTAGTTTTATTATTTTATATGTTTGTTTGTTACTCACCTATTTTTAACTATCATAAAATTAAATAATTAATTTTTATAATTATACAAGATTTAATTATTAAATATTCACATATGGGTTCTGGACTCGATATTTGAGGCCCAATAGGTATCAGAAAAATATTATTGTTTTCTCATGTTATTTTCTTACGATCGTTGACTAGAATTGAACAGAGTTTGTATTTGAACTATCAACTATTTTGACGTATTTTTTTGGTATAATAGAAACTTAAATGATTATATTCAATAACTACAAGGATACTACGCTAAAAGTCACTATATTTTACTACGTTAAAAGGGCACTACATTAAAAATACAAGCACTATATTAGGCCACAAAATACCACTAGAGGGAACTAAAGTAACATTTATCTATTTTACTAATATTTAAGCAAATAAATAATCTAAACCAGATAAAAATAACAAATAAATTTAATCACAAAAATACATATACCACAGTAAAAAGTAACTTATTAACATTTTTTTAACAACTAATAATAATTTATTTATTTTTACTAATTTTTTTATCACACTAATATCATAGTCCGGATAAAATTAACAAAATAGTTAAACCGAAAAACAATCATAAAACAAAATAGAGTACATTAAAAATAACTAATATGCATTTTTTTTATATGAGTTTCAACAAAAACTAAGTCGGAATACCTCGATTTAAGATTTTTGGAAAGTCGAAGATTTGGCGATTTGGAGCCAAAACGAGCAACCCACAAAGAGAGAACGCCTTAGCTAGGATGTGGGACCGAGAATCTTTACTTTTTGTGGTACGAGTGAGGTCCACTCGAGCTTTTTTGGTCGTTAATGGGGGTGAGGTTATATTTGGTTGGGGAAGGGAAGGGGACGAGTTTATTTAATAGGTATAACACCATTTATTAAGGCGCTATACTATAGCGCCTTAATAAACGGCGCTATACTAGGCCGTCTTGTCAAATTCAAATATAACGCCCTTTAAAGGGCATTATACCTTAATGGGCAAAACGACCATTAAGGTATAGCGCCCTTTAAAAGGGCGCCATATGTATTTTGGTCACTGATTTTTTTCACGCATTTCGGTCGTTTGAGTAAAAAAAGATCACATTTTTGTTCCGGACTCTTATTTAAGGCGCTATACATAAAACAAATTGTACCCCCGAATTGGTCTTTGCCTTATTTAAAGAGGTTAACAATTTTCAAAAAATCCATTCATAAATATTCTCAAGTCTTCTGAAATATTTCTTTGTTAAGTTGTTTTGCATTTTGTCATAATGTCTGAAGAGCGAAGAATAAAGGTTTCATTATATTGGAGGGAGGAGAGGGGAGGTTGTGGTGGCAAATAACTCAGTAACCTATAGTTTATCTCCACAGTGTCATGTTAAGTTGCCACTTGCAATGGAGTATGATACATTGTTATCATTGTTATGTAAAAAAAATGAGTGTGAGAAAACATTCGGTGAACCTTAAAGTAACCAGAAGATAACCGTATTGTGTCACTCCGCAATGGGTTGCTTGTTATGCGGAGTTTAACATCAAGGACGATGAAACTCTGAGTGATTTTTTGAGGACTCCTGTAACGACCCGGCCGGTCTTTTTGAGCTCTAGCACGTCGTTCAGTGGGTTGAAGTCATGAACAACTCCATTTCAGGCATTATGACTCGTGGGCGTGGTCAGAATTGAATTTCGGGAAGTTCGGAGCCAAATTGGAAGGAAATTTCTCATTTCAGAAGCATTAAGTTGGAGAAATTGACTAAGATTGAAATTTTGAGTAAACGACCTCCGAATCGGGATTTGAAGGTTCCTGCAGGTTCGTATGATGATTTTGGCCTTGGGCGTATGTCCGTATCGGGTTTTGGATAACCCGAGAGTGTTTCGGCGTATATTGTGGAAGTCAGCATTTTGAAGAAATTTCCTAAGTTTGGGCTGTAAGGCATTTCAGTGTTATAGATGTCCGTTTGGGATTCCGAGTTTGGGAATAGCATCGTATGGTGATTCTGGAGTTGGGAGCACGATCGGAAGTGAATTCGGATGTCCGTAGGTTATTTTGAAGTCATTTGGCTAAATAGAAATTTGAAGGTTTTTGAGAAATCCGACAGGAAGTGGAAATTTTGATATCGGGGTCGGAATGCGATTCCAAAAGTTGGGGCAGGTCCGTAATGTCGAATATGACTTGTGTGCAAAATTTGGGGCCAATCGAACGTGATTTGATAGGTTTCGACATCGGATGTGGAAGTTTGGAATTTCAAGTTCATAAAGTTTGAGTTTTAGTGCGATTCATGATTTCAGCGTTGTTTGATGTGATTTGAGGCCTCGAGCAAGTCCGCTCTATGTTTTGGAACAGGTTGGTGTAATTGGACGGGGTCTCGGGGGCCTCGGGTGGATTCCGGGTGGTTAACGGATCAAGTTGGAGTTTGAAGAAGAGCTGAAGTTGCTGGTGTCTGGTGCGACCGCACCTGCGAGGCTTTGGCCGCAGGTGCGGCTTTGGCGCCACATGTGCGAGAGTTTGCTGGCTTGGCTGGGAGTGCAGCTGCAATGCAATTTCCGCACCTGCGAAGGCAAAGGGGCGCATGTGCGGATCCGGATGGAGGAGGAGGAAACCGCAGGTGCGGGCTCATGGGCGCACCTGCGAAAGCGCAGGTGCAAGGTATTGATCGCAGGTGCGAAAATAGGCCTGGGCAGAATGTTTTAAAACGGTGATTTCTTGGCCATATCTTCATTTTTCACTTGGCATGGGCGATTTTGGAAGGCTTCAAAGGAGGGGGGGGAGATTTTCATCATGCATTACAAGGTAAGTAAATTCCTCCCATTTTTGAGTTAGATACAAGGATTATACATGAATTTGAACATAGAAATTAGTAGGGAAATGGAATTTTTGGAAGAAAACCTAGAAATTTTATTTTGGACTTTAGCCACGAATTGAGCATGAATGTTTGAGTAAATTGTATATTTGAACTAGTAAAGCTATGGGTAGAATTTATCTTCAAGAAGTTTCGGAATCCGGCCACGTGGGCCCGAGGGCATTTTGGTCAGTTCACTGAGCGGAGTTGGGAAATTATATAATTTGAATTGTTGAAAACATTAGAGTATATTTTCATTAGTTTGTTGTTATTTGGATAGTTTTGGGGAATTATGCGTCCATTGGAGTCATCAGAAAGGCTTGGAAGCCGGTTATGGAATTTCAGAGCGAGGTAAGTCTCCTTTCTAAATTTCTGAGAGGGAATTCTCCCCTTAGGTGAACTAATTAAGTATGTGCTACTATCTGCGGGGGCTATGTACGCACGAGGTGACGGGAGTCCGTGCGTAGCTACTATTATGCCATGTTCGGGTAGTCTAGGACCCACTAAAATGCCTTATCTGTTGTACTTGTGATCCTTCCAGTAATATTAGACCGGTAATATGATCGAAATAGTAATTGAATATCTAAGAAGACTAGAGTTCATTTTCTAAATCATCTAGAAAGAGAATTAATTTCCTCTGTGGATAATTGTATTCCTTATAAGGTGATATTATTGAATGTTATTAAACTTGGCAAATGAATTTCGAGAAAAGATTTAAATACTATTTTTGTGACTCTTAAAAGAGAAAATTTGTCATTTACTTGAGTATTTGTTTTCCCGATGTAGTCGGGGTGGACTGTTTGACCACTTCGCAATTTACTTGAGTATTTGTTTTCCCGATGTACGGCACGACGAGATTGAAAGATATATTATGGTTCGGGCCGTTCGACCCTCGGCAGTGCACATATATGATTATTATGATGGCTCAGGCCGGTTGTCCTTATCCCATATGCGCATGTTAATTGTTAATGATATTTTCTGGATTTTGAAGTGATAAGATATTTGGGGGAAAATGAAGAAGTAATTGTTTATTTAAGATATTTGGGGGGAAATGAAGAAGTAATTATTTATTTAAGATATCTAGGGGGAAAATGAAGAAGTAATTGTTTACTTAAGATATTCGGGGGAAAAATGAAGTAGTAATTGCTTAATTACTTTCAGTATTTATTTGAATTACAGTTATCTTTAATGTTTACTGTTGTTATCATCCTCGTATGCCTATTACAGATATCATATCTTGTTAAAATATTTTGTTAGACCTTAGTAAGTGTCAAGTCGACCTCTCGTCACTACCTCTCTGAGGTTAGGCGGGATACTTACTGAGTACACGTTGTTTTCGTACTCATGCTACACTTGCTGTGCATTTTTATTGCACAGGTACTTTCATAGCGATGTGGCTTGGATACTTAGGCGAGCTGCATCATCCGGAGGCGATCCGCAGCTGACAGAGTCTCCCTCATATTGTATTTATTTTCATTTTAAATTCCTTGTCCAATTTGAATTTCGGACAAGTTTTGTGGTATTTATGAAATTCTTAGAATTTGCTCATGTACTTGTGTCACCGGGTTCTAGGATATGTTTGGGGATGTATTTTATAAAAATGGAATATTAAACTGTCGCATTTACTTAACGGATTCATTTAAGTTATCATGTAATAAAGTGAAAGGCAATGATTTCAAAAATGCTAAAATAATAAATTTAACTTAACTATTTAATGTTTGGCTTGCCTGACTATGGTGTCCGGCGCCATCACGACCTTATGGAATTTGGGTCGTGACAACTTGGTGTCAGAGCGCTAGGTTCCCTTAAGTCTCACGAGTCATGAGCAAGTCTAGTAGAGTCTTGCGGATCGGTACGGAGACGTCTGTACTTATCTTCGAGAGGCTACATGGCTGTTAGGAGTACTTCCCTTCTTGATTCCTCATCGTGCGATTTGATTCGCTTAAGGCTTATGCCTATGTTTCTTCTTACTCAATCTTACGCGTCGCGAGACGCTTGCTATGAATCAGGAATTTGAGGAATTGAAATGGTGCTATGGGTGTGGTGCGGGATATTTCTCCCTATGAAGTTGATTGAGGCTATTGTCGTTGCTCTACGTAAGAGTAATATGTTGTTTCAGCCAGTAGCTGTGATTCTGAGGACTTGAGGCTAATCTCAGGTAGTGATGATGCTCACGATTTGTTGTTGCACGATGTGGGTGTGATGGTAGGATGCTTGCCCACATGTAGGGGCAATGAATGGCTTGAAAGGAGGTCAGGTAGTGCCTAAAGGAATGAGTTTAACCAGTGGGAGAGTGGCAGCGTAGCACAAGAGTCTGTGGTAAGGCAACTGCCTATCTTGGGGGAAAGTTTGAGAGCTTTAGTGGATGGTGATTGGGTTTATGAGCTTAAGTTGAAATATGGGTTATTTCGACGGAAGGTTGGATACAACAGGGAGAAGATGTTAGGAATGAATAAGGACGCAAAGTGGCAGTGAATTTGAAGATGTTGTAGCACATTTAATAGACGTCCATGAGGAGCGGACGAACTAGTAAAGTTGGTAATGGAAGAAGGGCGCATGATATGGTATAGATGTTGTAGAGGGTGTGCAGTACAACGTCGTTGCAAGGTGTCAGTTGGTGATTTCCACATGTGGGTTATCTCCTGTGAGTAGGTTAGCGGTTGTGTGGTTGGCAAGTTTCTGTGAGGGATTCTAGTGGCTATTCGGTAGGAGGCAGAACGTGTGAATGATGCTAGAGAATTTGAGTATTTAGGGAATGCGGACAGGGGAATTGGGAAGAATTGGACGGATTGGTTAAGCAAAATCATGTTAGCAAAGCAGAAGGGATCTCAGTAGGGTCTAGAGTGGTGCGAGGAGTAGCTTCAGGCTAAGTGGGGGAGTCCCACCACCTGCAATTGGGTTGCAGGATTGTGTTATCATGGGGTTGCGGATTGTCGGCGTGTCGGCAAGTTATTACAGCTAAGGGAAAGGAGTAAAATGGTGAATGTGTACAAAAGTTGGCTCTGTTGGACTAGGGTTAGGCTTTGAAAGATTCACAATTTATGCTTAAGGCATAGGCGAGTTGTAAAGGTAGTGACCCAGTCATGTACTTCATTGAAAGGGTTTTCATGTGATAGAAGAGCCTTGGAGTTAATTGTATTCGGGGCCAGTCCGAGTGGGTGACTCTCAATAGTGGTCCTAGTGAATTCAAAAGTTAAGAATGCGGTGTTTAAGTGTTTCAGGCAGCAATATGATTAAGAATCGAGCTTGTGCAGCGTAATTTCTGAGAAAGGGGAAAATGGTTGGGGTGCTCTATGTTATTTTCAGCATGCAGGATAGTATTGGAGAAGTTAGAGAAATGAACTCCGGGTTGTAGAAAGATAATCAGGAGGGTATGAGACGGGTTGCATGATTTAGGCAGTATAGTCTCGTGAATCAAGGTCACTCGGGATGAGTGAGGCTTGAGTTTGCTATGAGTTGAAGGAAGTTACTATTATTTCTGAGGCAGTTAAGGATGATTAACAGAAGATAGATTGATTAGCCATGGTTGAAATGGCACATGTACGACAGTGATCAGTTTTGTCAGTGTGATTGAGTTATGCGTGTAGTTGCACAGTGTGTGCGAGGTTTGACGGCCGCCGTAACAGATTTGATTTGGGAGCATTCGAGTGCTATGGCCTGTCAGGTGTAGGCGGATCCCGGAAGGTTTATGGTGGTTCAGACCACTACTTAAGTATTTGCATGTTGGGTGATTTTGAGAATTCACTTGTGTATTGTCATGGTTCTCTTGAATTGAGGTAAGAAAAAAGGGTTTCTATATGATGAAGTGTTCACCCTATTAGTGATTCAGGAGTTATGATGGAATTCTTGCGCTATTTTATCTTGGCATGTCAGGTGCAGCGAGCAGTGTGTAATTGGGAGTAAGAATCGGGATTGCGGTTCGGTGTTAACAAGGATGTCATGAGCTCGGATGATCAAGAAAAAGTGATTTGAAAGTTCATAGTAATCTAGTGTTATCTTCAGTGTCACCTGAGATCGATATTCGGTGAAAGAGGCTTTGTACCCTGGTCATGGGTTCTCGATGTGTTTTGCAGTATTAGTGTGGTCGGTGATGCGAATGTGCAAACTATTTACCTGGTGTGGAAGGTCGTGGGAGCGTAACCACGAGAAGATTGTACAATTGTGACATGTAGTCACTTAATGGATTGAAGATTGAGACTGAGTATAAAGAAGTGCATTATTGCTTATTTGAGAATTTATGCCTGGAAGGTGTTTGGTTCATTTGGTTTTGGATTGTGGGGTGTTTGTCTCGGCTATGATGGTTGTTCTTGCGTATTATGAGAGGAAGTGGGTTATTATGAACCCAGGTCAAGCTATTAGCCTAGTTCAGTGCAAGCAGAATCAGATTGAAGTGTGTGAATGGGTTTAAACAGAATTATGGGCTTCATGTGAGGCAGCTGTATTCATTTCAGTATAGCGCTCCTCAAGGAGGTATGTTGGAATATCAGATATTGTTCCGTCTTCGTCAATTCATGTAATAATATGTTTGTGCCGTGTGAGTTGTGAAACAGCTTGATAATTTCTTATGTGTTGAGATCTCTGCGTAGTGATGATGCTATGTGAGAAGGATAGCTCTTGAGATCCAGAATATATATATATATATATATATATATATATATATCGCACCTCAGTTGTGCTTAAGTTTTGTAGCATATGACTTTATCAGTCTCCCCAGGATGGTATTATGCACTTAGCGTGCTTGTGACCAATATTTGGTAATTTGTAATAGTGAGCGATTCAACTTCGTGTATCTTCTTATGCAAATTTTATGTGTGGATCGGGTGGCACGTCGCCACAGGAACGTTATTTGGATCGAGTTGCGCGCCACAACAGTGTGATGATGAGGTAGGTTCCTATATTTATTTTCTTGTGTTTTACTTCCTATTTCTTAGAAGGTTCATATTAGTTGCATGAGTCGAGTAGTCCCTTCTTGAGTCATTCCTTTATGTATCATGTTCGAGTTATGGCCTATTGGCGCGTTGTGGTATCATGTGAGACTGTTGGTCATGTTTGGGGTGATTTGTTGTCTAAGCAGTTCATACTGGGTGAGACGAGATTATTGGACCAGGGATCAGTGCGATAAGATTTTGTGAAGTATATTAAAGGAAAATACCATTATTCGGTTCATAATGAGGTAATAATTCTAGTCAAGAAGAGATATTCAATGAATTGTTAACTCGACAGTTGGTTATGAATTTCTATACATCTCCTCCGTTATGGTGGTGTCGTCAGCATTATAGCAGGATGTATGTATATATGTTCTAAGGTGCATTGGGAGCATCAGATTCGTGGAATTTTGGCTATTAAGGTTCAGGGAGTGTCATTGTGGTCAGATAATGAATTATGTGGTGCATGGTGCTAATTCAACAAAGATATGTAGTCATGTTCTGGTATATCGTGTGGTAGTTGATACGGTGTTTATATATTGGAACTAGGCCTGGCAGAGAAATTTCAGGTGTTGGAACTGGATTCTGAGCTTATTATATGGATAAAAGAATAAATCTTCAGATTTGATCAAGCTAATGTACTCAACTGGGTTGTGATAGCACGGGCAGGTGCTCGAGGTGTTAAACAGTGACTTCAGATAACTCCAGAGCAGTTCTTAGCACGTTTGAGGACGAACGTCTATTTAAGTGGGGGAGAATGTAACGACCCGGCCGGTCATTTTGAGCTCTAGCGCGTCGTTCAGCGGGTTGAAGTCATGAGCAGCTCCATTTCAGGAATTATGACTCGTGGGCGTGGTCGGAATTGAATTTCGGGAAGCTCGGAGCCAAATTGGAAGGAAAATTCTCATTTCAGAAGCTTTAAGTTGGAGAAATTGACTAAGATTAGAATTTTGAGTAAACGACCTCCGAATCGGTATTTGAAGGTTCCTGCAGGTTCATATGATAATTTCGGACTTGGGCGTATGTCTGGATCGGGTTTTGGATAACCCGGGAGTATTTTGACGTATATTGTGGAAGTCAGCATTTTGAAGAAATTTCCTAAGTTTGGGATGTAAGGCATTTTAGTGTTATAGATGTCCGTTTGGGATTATGAGTCTGGGAATAGCTTCGTATGGTGATTCTGGAGTTGGGAGCGCGATCGGAAGTGAATTCGGATGTACGTAGGTTATTTTGAAGTCATTTGGCTAAAGATAGAAATTTGAAGGTTTTTGAGAAATCCGACAGGAAGTGGAAATTTTGATATCGTGGTCGGAATACGATTCCAGAAGTTGGGGCAGGTCTGTAATGTCGAATATGACTTGTGTGCAAAATTTGGGGTCAATCGGACGTGATTTGATAGGTTTCGGCATCAGATGTGGAAGTTTGGAATTTCAAGTTCATTAAGTTTGAGTTTTAGTGCGACTCGTGATTGCGGCGTTGTTTAATGTGATTTGAGGCCTCGAGCAAGTCCACACTATGTTTTGGAATAGGTTGGTGTAATTGCACGGGGTCCCGGGGGCCTCGGGTGGATTCCGGGTGGTTAACGGATCAAGTTGGAGTTTGAAGAAGAACTAAAGTTGCTGGTGTCTGGTGCGACCGCACCTGCGAGGCTTTGGCCGCAGGTGCGGCTTTGGCGCCGCAGGTGCGAGAGTTTGCTTGCTTGGTTGGGAGCATAGGTGCGATGCAATTTCCGCACCTGCGAAGGCGCATATGCGGATCCGGCTAGAGGAGGAGGAAGCCGCAGGTGCGGGCTCTTGGGCGCACCTGCAGGAGCGCAGGTGCGAGGTATTGATCGCAGGTGCAAAAATAGGCCCTGGCAGAATGTTTTAAAATCGGGATTTCTTGGCCATTTCTTCATTTTTCACTTGGCATGGGCGATTTTGGAAGGCTTCAAAGGAGGGATTTTCATCATGCATTACAAGGTAAGTAAATTCCTCCCATTTTTGAGTTAGATACAAGGATTATACATGAATTTGAACATAGAAATTAGTAGGGAAATGGGATTTTTGGAAGAAAACCTAGAAATTTTATTTTGGACTTTAGCCACGAATTGAGCATGAATGTTTGAGTAAATTGTATATTTGAACTAGTAAAGCTATGGGTAGAATTTATCTTCGAGAAATTTCGGAATCGGGGCACGTGGGGCCGAGGGCATTATGGTCATTTCACTGAGCGGAGTTGGGAAATTATTTAATTTGAATTGTTGCAAACATTAGAGTAAATTTTCATTGGGTTGTCGTTATTTGGATAGATTTGGGTCGTTGTGCGTCCATTGGATTCGTCGGAAGGGCTTGGAAGCCGGTTATGGAATTTCGGAGTGAGGTAAATCTCCTTTCTAACTTTCTGAGGGGGAATTGTACCCTTAGGTGAACTAATTAATTATGTGCTACTATCTGCCGGGGCTACGTACGTACGAGGTGACGGGAGTCCATGCGTAGCTACTATTATGCCATGTCCGGGTAGTCTAGGACCCACTAGCATGCCTTATCTATTGTACTTGTGATCTTGCCAGTAATATTAGGCCGCTAATATGATCGAAATAGTAATTGAATATCTAAGAAGAGTAGAGTTCATTTTCTTAATCATCTAGAAAAGAGAATTGATTTCCTCCGTTGATAATTGTATTCCTGATAAGGTGATATTATTGAATATTATTAAACTTGGCAAATGAATTTCGAGAAAAGATTTAAATACTATTTTTGTGACTCTTAAAAGAGAAAATTTGTCATTTACTTGAGTATATGTTTTCCCGATGTAGTTGGGGTGGACTGTTGACTGTGCATGACTGCATGTGACCTCTTCGCAATTTACATTTCTCGAGCGGAGTGTTATTTCCCCCACTCTCATGGGAGCGGGCCGTACGCTACGGCGAGATTGAAAGATATATTAAGGTTCGGGCCGTTCGACCCTCGGCAATTCACATATATGATTATTATGATGGCTCAGGCCAGTTGTCCTTATCCCGTGTGCGCATGTTAATTGTTAATGATTTTTTCTAGATTTTGAAGTGACAAGATATTTGGGGGAAAATGAAGAAGTAATTGTTTATTTAAGATATTTGGAGGAAAATGAAGAAGTAATTGTTTATTTAAGATATCTGGGGGGAAATGAATAAGTAATTGTTTACTTAAGATATTCAGGGGAAAAGGAAGTAGTAATTGTTTAATTACTTTCAGTATTTGTCACACCTCCTTTTTCACCGGTGAGGGTAATAAGGGAGTTTTTCCAATTAAAGTGATATTATTCGGTTTCGGGACTTAATATTATTTCAGAGTCGCCACCGGGATTTTTGACGATGCTTCGGGACACCGTTTTGTTTTAAAATCCCAAACCGAGGAAATTTTGACTCTGTTTTAAGTTGTCTACGACCAGAAATCCGAGTAAGGAATTCTGCTAACCCGGGAGAAGGTGTTAGGCACTCCCGAATTCCGTGGTTCTAGCACGGTCGCTTAACTATTAATATTTGGCCTAATTATCTAATTATTTACATATTTTAAATCTATTGTGCTTTTTATTCTTTTTCACTTTTAGCCGCTTTTAGTACTTATGGATTTATCTTGAAACAAGTCACGATGACGTGCACTTGTTTGTTTTTGGACATATTACAATTACGCCACATGAAATGCACCCGCAATTGCAACACGCGATTTCAATATAATTTGAAGTTGAAAACGGGGACATGAGTTGTCGCACCCGAGTGTAGATTACGTAGTCAAGACTATGGTCGTGACGATTTTATGGTGTCTATTTGAGGCGATGTGTGATTATTCACTAAGTTCTATAATTTCGAACTAAAAGAGGTATTTTTCAACGTAGAGGATATGTAGAAGGTTGTCTAAGATTAAGTTTACTAATCTAAAGACGAATGTTTGGGCTATGGCCATATTTTAGCCCAATTTATTGTTTACCCCTTTGGCCAATCCTAATTATGGCTAGTTTTGATGAAAGAGCCCCATGGTTCGAATTAGGATAAAGGAAAAAATAAAACATTTGAGAGATACATGCTAAAACATATTTGATTCAAATAACAATGGATAATATCACATAAAGGCAAAATATAGTTCACTACCATTTGTCCTATTTAATCATCAACTGTATTTTTATGTGATTGAAGAGCCTAAGAAGAGAAACTTTGCCACCAACGGTCATTTGAAAAAAAAACCAAACATGATGATATTATTTTTTCTTTTATTAAGTTAAAACCCTTTGATCCTTTTAGGGAAATAATTTCAATCAGACAGAGAAGAAAACTGGAGTACGTAAGTGCTGGAATTTTCCATTCTTTGCTTAGAACAAAACAACTTTATAAATTTTCAAATTCTAATTATATCCTTTGGTTTTGATTCTGAAATCATCTATATTCAGTAGTGTAAGATTTTGGTGAAAAATAAGTACTCACTGTACAACTTACAAAGTAATTGACCTCTAATCATATTAACGTGATTACTCGGCCCATAACCTCAAGTCTAACGATCCGAAGTCCAGACTCAATTGAGCATAACTGGGCTAAGTTCACGAGTTTGGCCCAATTACAAAAGGCCTATGCAGATCTGCCCAAGTTAAGCAACTTCTCTCTTAATTTCAAAAATCTTTTAGATTTTTAAGAGAAGACAAAAAAAAACAGCAAAAAAATAAATATAACTAATACATTCTTATAGAGTCCAGTCCAGTTTTATTTACAAACCTGAACTCTGTAGAAACAACTACACTATTACATAGCCGTTTCACTATGAATTACAATTTTCCTAAAAAATAAATAAATAAAAATAAGAATATCTACTGCTGCTCCTGTGCAGGCTAACAACCTTTCATAATTAAGACATGTACTTCATCATTGATTTTGAAACAAAATAACATAAATTTCTATGCATCAATAAGGAAGAAATCTGACCATTAGGGAGGTCAGATTCGATTCCTTTTAGTGTTTCTTTAAGCACTAACGTTTCAATCTAAACACAAGACGTATATTTTAGCACTTTTACGGAGTGAATCTGACCATTAGGGGTCAGATTCATTCCCCTTAGTGTTGTTAAGAACATGGACTGGTTACATGACTTCTAAATGTACAAAACTACTGATTTAACAAGCTTTCACATACATTCACATATAAGATTCATAAAATCAAGCAATGAATTTGAACATCACCCAATAATTTTAGCAACAAAACGAAACAAGGATATTGAATCTAACAAATTCATTTATGGTAGAGTGTTACATACCTCCAAAAATGTAATAAAATGACAGAGAATGCAACCTTGACCAAATAAAGGTCAAGATACCAAGAATGTTGTTTGAGTCTTAGACACAACAGCAAAAACAACAACAACTCAAGCAGAATCCCCCAGAATAAAGCTTGACCAAACCAGAATTTGAAGAGAAATCAGCAAGCGAAAACAAGATCTTCTAAAATGTTTTTGTACTCATGTTTTCAGTGTATTTTCAATACGTTATGTTTTTTTTAGAGCAAGGAAAACAATATTCTAGAAGAATTTGTGAGGAAATTTATAGAAAATTCTGTTGTCTAATTTTCAGATTCTTCAGTAGCTAAGAAGTGTCTTTCAGTGGTAAAAGTGCAGAGAATTCCCTTCCAAAATCTGTCATTTTCAGAGGACTAGGTAAGGTATTTATAGGGGTATTTGGGATAGGATATGCTTAGCATGTTCCCTATCCAATAAGCTGAAAATAGTACAAATGCAGCTGTCAACCCTATCCTTTTGGGATAACTGCACCTATTCTAGAAAATTCTCTCTTTAGAAAATACCCCTTTAACCTTAAGAGCCTGATTTCCTAAATTGAGTTACCTAATGTACCCCTTAGAGTCCCTGAATTTACCATTGGGTAATCAAGGTTAAGCTCACTTGGGTTATTATTTAACTTTGGTTAGTTGAAAAACTAGTTAACCCATTTTAGTTAACTAGGGGTTGTTCTTGACTAGGGTTAGGTTAACTAATTAAAGGTTGATTGATTAAGACAATCTAGTTAACCAAGGTTAACTGATTTAGTATAATTAGTTACTAAAATCAGGGACTTAACTAATTATTAAGCTTAGGTCAAATGATTTATTTTCGTGAGTTAATCCTAAACTAATTATCTTGGACAAGATTTCAAGACTTACCAATTAATAAAAATAGTTAGTTTATTAAACTTCTTCTTGATCTTAGTTAATTATATTAGTAACTAAACTCTTAATGAAGTTAGGAGTCTAATTAACAATCAATTAATCTAGGCGAATGATTAATCTTCAGAATATACTACAATCAACAGACGAGTTGAGGTAATTATCTAATCAGGCTTTCAAAACAATTCAGCAATAGACTAAAAATCAGAAAAAAAAGTCAGGGAATCAACTAATCCGGGATACGGAAGTATACTTAGGGAAAACAGTGAAGAAAAAACATGAATCAACTAAAGTAACTACTCATAATCAAATTTAACTAAGAAAATAGGCAAGAAGATCTAATTAATCAATGACTAACAGATAGTCCTAGTCATCAATTGACAAGAATAATTAAACCTAAACATAGCTACCACTTAATCAGAGCATGCATTTAACGACTAAACTAAAATGAAAACAGTAACCTAAAGGAATGAACAAAACAACGATACACATATATCACCCTATTTGGAAGATTAATCCGATGAGTTAATTTTAGAAGTTAAATCAATAAAAGAAGTGACATATACGAATGAGTAACATGAGAACAAAAACTAAACAGTAATGATTTTATTTGGAAAAGGAAACAAAAACACAAGAAAAAGAAAAACAGATAGGAAAAGAAAGGGGGGGGGGGGGGATACCAGTGGGCGTTTGGCCGGATTCCGGCGAGGTTTGGAAATAACCCAAACCTACATGAATCGATAGCTCTCAACAAGGGCTATCAAATCATGTAAGTGAGAGTCATCGACAATCTTCAAATCGACAGGGATGGGTTTTTAGGTTTTTATGGATCTCAGATATGAGATTGCTCGATTTTGGGTGAGTTTTTGGGCAAACTGATGGTGGGATGGGGTTAAGGGGGAGAGGAGGACTGTCTAGTGAGAAGTTGGGGTGTTTTGGAGGTGGTCCGCCACCATTAGGCGAGTTCCGGTGGAGGAAACCTAGGGCGGCTACGGTTTGGTCGAGGCAGAAGAGAGAGAGACAAAGGGGAGGAGAGGTGGCTAGGTTTAGGGGTGGGGGGTTAG
>ML416451.1:0-27738 GCA_005239525.1 Nicotiana knightiana | reverse complement strand
AATCCTCGTTAAGTTGTGTTTTAGGAGTCTATTTATATGTTTAGGACAAACCCTAAACGTGTAGGAGACTTCTATTCCAACCGGGAAACACTTAAACTTGTCAAAACTCGGAATTGACCGAAACAGGGGCCTGGCGTTATGAGGCTAACGCCTGGATAACGCCAGGCTAGGGCTGGCGTTTGGACTCCAACGCCTGGCTAACGCCAGGCTAGGGCTGGCGTTTGGACCCTAACGCCTGGCTAACGCCAGGCATGGCCAGGCGTTTGGGCTCTGGCGCCCAGCTATAGCCCAGTGCACTCCTCCTCGCTTCTTGAGCGTATTTTCGATGTATTTGCATCCATTTAGCTCGGTTTTCATCTCCAATTCACCTACACATGAAATAGACTCTATTATGCATATAAAAAGTGTATTTTTATCATTGACACACATAAAATGTAGGGCATATAACATGTTAAACCATGAATTCTAGCCTCGCATCAAGACTATTACAACTTCAAAAGAAATAACACTCTTTATTTTAAAATATCACACTATGCTATTGCTCTCACTCTCTATTTATCTCACAAACTACAATCTGTGAATTACTCTCTTTTCGTTCTATTACGCTCTCTATGATTTTGGTGTATTTAAACGGAAATAAAACACTTCCTTTTATGGGAAAAGTTTCCACCAAAACCAACCAATCAGATTGGCTCATTCAATAATTTGCAAAAGTAAATTGTTCCACCGCCCAGCTTGCTTTCTACAACTTGTTTTTATCTTGTTTTATTATTATTACTTTTTTATTATTTAGACGGTTCCCATATTTTTGTTTTAAATACTTTATACCATAAACCCAATAACACCACTTCTGTCATCTATATATATTACTCCAAATTTTCTGCATAAATTTAATTCAGAACACACCTTTCGCTAAGTCCAGACAGTGCTTCTGTAACCATCCTCTCAAATTTTATGTGAGAAGGCTTGAAACTTTCAATTCTCTAAGGCAGTGAGATATAAGATGAATATTAAAGATATATGCATATTAACCAACTTTAATTTGATTAATTTAATATTTAAAAAAATACCAAAGTGTAAGATTATAAATCTCGAAATAGTTAACTTATCTTGCCAAAGGAAGAATGAATTTTTACATCATTGACCACTTGTGCGATGATTTAATATAGTAATAACCTAATTTTAACTCCGGACAATGACAGTCGATAGGTATTATTAAGGTGGTAGCTCTTGGCCCAAATATTAGTCTATGTAGTTTGTGAACTCTTAGATATGCTAGCTTCAAGATAAGAATGCATGGTGTATTTTTAGTGTACATGATTGCCTTCCTCAACGTGAAGTGGTGTAAATCTATCATTATAAACCGAGACTAATTCTAAGAAAAAGGAGAAAGCAACTTCCGTAATAGAAAAGAGATCAGGGTTATCTTTCTTGAGCTGTAAAAATTTTCTTTTCCACACCTAAATATTTGGCAAAATAGTTCAGGGCAAAAACTTTATTCAACAAATTAAATAATATTCTTGGGCAAATTAAGCATGTAAAACAAAATGCATACAAATTAGAACTTCCTTTGATGGAAAGCATTGAATTTCTTGTTACTCTCAAAAGAATCTTTGAAAAGTTGTACAAGATGAAGTACAAATGTCAAGATCACAATTTTTTTTTTAAAAGAAGTATGTCAATTGCAGAACTTCCAATATTAGTTGAATAGAATATCAGTTTTAGAAGCTTAAACTCAACCGTAAATAGTAATATGAGAAAGTTCGATTAAGTTCAAATCATGAATACATGATTGAGAGTTCTTAACAAAAATTATCAAAAAAAATTCTGTAGTTCAAACAGCATACCAAGGTTGATCTGCGTGCAGGTTAATTTATTTAATATATTCATTTGCAAACAAACACAGACCCACAAAGTACCAGTTTTTGCGCACTAACTTCAATCAAATGCAAATTAATAAATGAACATGCAATTTCAAGATCATTACTATCAAATACAATTAATTAATGGACATACAATTTGATGCAACTTCACATCGGATCAAATTCTCTACCATCTTTACAATGCAATACATAGAAATGTTTCTCGGATCACAACTTTAGTTCGAATACATTGAAGAAAGAGTAAAGATTGATGATAAGAATAATAATTTTAAAATTTGAATCAGGATTCTATAAATATAATGTTACTGAATCAGGATATAAGAACAATGCTACACGTGGAAGATTTAGAGCTCGTAATTGACTCAAATACAACCTTGATAGAGTCGATTTTAAGGTTTGGGTTCAATTTTTAATTTAGAGGTTCACAATTGAATTCAGGCTTCAACCTTCAAGTGCAAGAATGGTCATAGGAAATATTGAAATGAAAAAAATATTTGGACAGAAGACAACCAACAAAGTAGCATGATAAAGTACTGATAACTGTGGATGCTAAGAGAAAACCCTGAAAATCAAGAGAAAGGACACTAGTAGCATAGATTGATTCTTAAATTACGTATATAATAGTGATGTAATGTGAGAACAATGAAAACGGCACAAGTATGATAAGAAAGCTAGTAAAGATATTATTAGTGTTGTCTTCAAGCTCTTCAAAATACGGGCCACTAAGGCATAATAAAAAGCAAGAAGAGACCATTATCAAATCTATATGGGGTAAAACTGGTTGATGACACTTGGTCAAATAGTGAGGTGACACGTGGAACCGAAGACAGGGAAAAAGTGAGTCAACAAATTACTGGCACCGTTTTTAAAGTGTGTGGGAAGTAACGATAAGCATTGTCTTGGTTCGGGAAGAAAAAAGTACATAATTTCCTATTTATTACATTAGTAAATATTGTCAGGAGCGGAAATACTATATCCGCACCTCAAAAACTTGGCCTTAACTCTCGTAGTTGCCTCTCGAAAGCTGAGGCCTTATTTTCAATGTCATCCAATAGCTATTGTGACAACCTTTCCCTTAAGGATGTCCTGCAAAATCTTGAGTTGTTAGGTTGATTGGATAAATGGGCAATCAAAGTTAGTGAATTCGACATAGAATAAAAATCTAGGACTGCAATCAAGTCATAGGTTTTGGCTGACTTTGTGGCCGATTTCAGTCCGAGATTAATGCTTTTGGCTGCTAAAGAACCAGTGTTGGTATCGAGAAACGGTTTCGGGAGTTTGGACCTTATTTACGAATGGACTCTCCAACGTTAAAGGGTCCGATCTCGGGGTAGTTCTAATCACTCCCTTGGGAGACACCCTTAGACAAGCCATTAGAACTGTACTATTAACTAACCATGAAGCCAAGTACGCGGCTTTAGTTGCATAGCTCGAAATAGCTAGGGGATTGGGTTCTGAGGCCATTGAGACAAAGTGCGACTCTCAGCTAGTGGTAAACCAAGTGTATGGAAATTTTGATACAAATGAGGAGCGCATGCAACAATACTTGAACAAGGTTCAAGCATTACTTTCACGATTCAGAAAGTGGTCAATCGTCCATATCGCGAGGGAGGAAACGTGGAGGTAGACGCATTGGCTAACTTGGGTTCATCCACAGAGATGGAAGGATCTGATTCTGGTGCGGTTGTTCAATTGCTGCATTAGGTGTTGGATGTGGATGGCTATTGTGAAGTAAATTCAACTAACTTAATCTAACGAGTTCATTGACTACCTCAAACACGATAAATTACCCGAGGACCCAAAAGCCTCCCGAACACTACGGAACAAAGCAACTCGTCACAATATCGTTGTTGGATAGTTATACAAAATATTGTTCCAAGGACTATTGGCTCGATGTCTAGGGGCCTCAGAGGCTGACTACCTGACGAGGGAGGTCCATGAAGGGTTCTAAAGAAACAATTTCGGAGCACACTCCTTGGTTCTCAAGTTAGTCAGGGCCGGCTACTATTGGTCCCGAATGAAACAGGACGCAAAGGCATTCGTGCAAAAATGTGACAAGTGCCAGCACCATGCAAATTTAGTGCACCAACCAGCGGAACTTCTGCATTCGGTAGTGCCACTGTGGCCATTCACGAAATGGGGAATGCACATAGTTGGTCCCTTACTACAAGGACTCGGAAAAGTAAGATTTCTTTTGGTTTTAACTGATTATTTTACCAAATAGGTTGAAACATATCTGTACCAAAAGATTGAAGAGCCTGAAGTGGTTTATTTCATAAGAGACCACATAAGCTGCCGATTTGGAATACCAAAGGAGATTGCTTCTGACAACGGACAACAGTTTGTAGGTTCTAAAGTCACAAAATTTTTGGAAGTATTAAAATCAAATGAATCACGTCTTCTCCGTACTACCCGGGTGCTAATGGACAAGCAGAGTCAACCAACAAGATAATTAGCCAAAACCTTAAAAAGATGTTAGAAGATGCTAAGGGCAAGTTTCCAAATGAGCTATTGGGTGTGCCGTAGGCATATAAGACCACAACAAAGTTAAGCACGGGTAAAACATCATTTCGCTCATATAATGTTTGGAGGCTTTGATACCGGTTGAAGTGGGGGAAACAACCTTAAGGTTTTTCCAAACAAACGAAGAAGAAAACAACGAAGCATTGCTGGACAAGTTAGATTTGCTCGAAGAGCACCGGGATCTGGAGAGGTATTACAACTACATGGTGAATCTCCGTTATTTCAATGTTGTAGATTTGGTTATGAGGAAGGTTACTCAAAGCACCCGGAAAGTTAATGCTGGGAAGCTGGGGCCAACATAGGAAGGAACTTATCACGTTTCAGTTATAACCTGTAAAGGCTCATACGAACTGGAAAATGAAGATGGAGTCAAATTGCCGAGTAACTAGAACGTGACTCACCTCAAAAGGTATTATTGTTGAAGTTCCTTGCTGGTACTGATAGTGTGTGCTACACTCTTTTCTTCTTCGGCCAGTTTTTGTCCCAATCGAATTTTTCTTGTAAAGTTTTTAATGAGGCAACACCGTAACACATACTACGAAGGGAGGATCATCGGCAAAGGCAAGACCTTCAATATCAAGGCACTAAAGTTCCTCCATTGATGGATCGATGACCATAAGCTCGTGTGGAAAACAACTTGTGGATGGTTAAATAATCTTTGGTTTGACAGTAAATCTCTCCTACGAAAAGTCAAACAGATCAATTAACCGTCCACAAGTTGTCTCCACCGATGAAAATACAAAATAAAGTATAAAGGAAGGATAGGCCTTCGGTGAATGCACGACTTCTAGCGTTCGAATTCTCATACTTAACATTCAAACACTGGACATGATACGACACCAAGTGTGCCACACAAACCAGGGATTGTTAGAACCGAGATCAATGTCTTATCAGGACCGGAGACTGCATGATCAACTCCGTACAAATAAGTTTTACAAATTAGCCACATGTATTGGAAGCTTTATTACTTAAGCAAATAAATATTATGTAAATGTACTTTTAAAGATAGATGGAATAAATCAATGTCCTTTTATTCTTATATTATTTTTTGACCGAATGATAAGTTAATTTATTTTTTATCATCTGAAAGTTAACAAAAACATCAAATTCTTGTGCCGAAATGAACATGAGACGTCCTCTTCAAGAGCAACGTAAACATAAGGGCTCTCTCTTATGAAACCCTCATAGTAAAGGATAGATTCCGGAAGAATTTATGCCCAAAATCAAAGGCTTTCGGATGCGAAAATATTCCCGAAGCTTTTGAAAAGGAACGTTTTGCAAAACACTTAGGAAAAAAGTTTATTTTATTAATTGAAGTGCCAAAAATTAGTAAAAGGTTTTTACATAATTAAAAAATAGAATATACACACACACACACACATCATTATTTGCTGCCAGAATTCGAAGAGAGAGAACCGTCTTCATTTTCTGTGGTGGAAGAAGGTTATTCCCGAATACTTAGAATCAGTGTTCGATGAATCGGATGCAATGGGACGAGCAGGAAGGTTCTCACGAGCGGTTATCTCCAGTTCTTGGGCCTTGGCGATGCAGTCATCGATGTTGGCAATGCCCTCCTTGACCTCCTCCAAAGTCTTCCTCTTCATATGATAAATGGCGTAGGTTTTCTCGAAGACAAGGGAATCTTCTTTGTCATGGAGTTTTTCTCGGAGCTTATCAATCTTGGATTGGAGCTCTGCATTCTCAGCCCTCATCATGTTGAATTTGGAATCGAACTCAACGTTGGTGGTTTATTGAAGCCGATTTTTCTCCATGACTCTTTTGAGTCTATCTTCCATTTTGGCTTTCCTCTCCTCGGCATCATTGGACCTATGGAAGACAAGATATGGGAAGCTAGGCTTAGATGGTTCAAGCACGTGCAGACGAGAAGCATGGATGCCCCGGTAAAGAGGTGCGAACGACTGGCCTTGACATGTAGGAGAAGAGGTAGAGGGTGGCCTAAGAAGTATTGGGGGAGAGTTGATCAGGCAGGACATGGTGCAGCTGAAGATTTTTGAGGACATGACCCTTGATAGGAAGCTGTAGGGGTCGAGTATTAAGTTTATAGGTTATGAGATAAGAGGCTAGTCTGTTTGTGTTTTGTTTTAGGCTGCTAGTGGCTCCAATGGGTGACGAATAAGTACTTCCCAGATTCCTGTGATCATGAGACATTGGGGAAGAAGGGCTCACTACTTGTTCAATTGGTGCCAATGGAGAGGAAGTGGTTGGTGTCGGTGGATAAAGAGCAGCTAGTGTAGATCGAAAAGAAACAGTTGTAGTAGAAGGAGTGGCAGTTATTGATGACTAAGAAGTTGATGGCAGAAGGAGGTCAGGGGCCGGATTCCTCTGACCGGAGATGACGACAGGGATCGGAAAGCGAGAATCCGCATTCTCAACCAAGCCTATATCCCCCAGAGCGCATGAACTTCTTTTGTTGGTAGATTTTGGAGCACCCCCGACTGAGCATCCAGTTGAGCTAATGCAGATCTTTTTATCCTTTGAAGGGAAGCCTCTTCATCATTGGCTTATTCATCATCATAGAGGACCAGTGTGGCTGGATCGGTTGGTGTTTCCTTTATTCTTTTCTCCTGGGTCCCAGCAGAGGAGGAATGTCTCCTCTTCTGTTTCTTATTTTTGGGTTGGGGAATCTGGGAGGAAGAACCTTTACTGGAGGTGCGAGTAGATTCACGGGCCCTCCTCCAGTTAAGAGCACCTTGCAGCAGATGTGCATCTTTCGTCGGGTCATCAAGAGCCTCGACGTCGGGACACACGATGGAACCCCTCGAAAGTACTGTGTGGAGCAAAAGGACAGTTAACAGGTTGTTCCAAAGTTGTTATGATTGAAATGAAGAAGAATTTTTGCTTACCATGGTTCTTGGACTTCTATCCATATTTGGGAGCCATTTCCTTCCACCGTCGGGATTTCGGAGTATTAATATCTAGAATTTTCTGGACCCAACAGTCCAAACCTTGAAACCGTGGTGGCTCCTAGTGAGTATCTAGAATGAAAGAAATAAAGAGTCAGCAAAGAGAAGGGTTTTCTTTTTACGAGGAAAGAACACAAATACTCTAAGACTTACAGAGAAAATTCTATGATTTGGGGAATGGTGGAGCCGTGGCTGAGATGATGTCCCTGGTAGAGATAACAACGAACCGTTCCATCCATCCATGGTCGTTTTATCATCAACACTAGTGACAAGGGCGTGGTGACCACGCTTCCTAAGGTTTAGCACTCCCCAAGGAAAATCTTTGGGGAGTAAAGATTCATCATATGTGCGAGAGTTAGGGTTTCCCCAGTCTCGATGCACAATTGACGAAGGAATGCCACCGTACGCCATATGGATGGGCCAACTTATGCCAAGCAGATCTGGTACAACTGGCAAACTCCAGGATTATAGGGTCAAGTCCTTCACCTGATACCAAGGTGAAGGGAACCAAAGTGAATGGTTATATATAGACATACATGAACCCGACCTTGGAATAGGTAACTCGTTCTACCCCATCTGGGGCTAAGTTCAACATTATTGCAATTACAGTCAACCTTCACAACAGGGATGCGAGGAGGACGGATGGAGGAAGGGTACCTACGAACATGCCAAAAACCGGCCACTTTTGGAATTTGCAGGTGCTTTTTGCTCCTGGAGATTGGATGAGGTGCTAAAATGAAGTGGTATGATGGTATTTACGGTTGGAGGTTCAGACTCCGTATCAACCTCTTTGTTTTTGTTTTTCTTTGGACCTTCAGCAAAGACAAAGCCAGAATTTCCAAAGACAACAATTGGAGAAGATATGGTGATAAGAAATTTGTGAAGAAATATTTTACTAGGAAGGTTGAGTTTGCAAAAAAGTTCTAAGGAGATGCAAAGAAGAAGAAGGGGCTCTGAAAGTAGTAAAGAAGTAAAAATAATGAGTAGCGGAGAAATTATAGATGGCAAAATAGTGACATGATTACTTCAAAAACCGACGAAAATACTTGTTGAATCACGGAGCAACTCGTATTCGGATTATTAAATGCGAGAAGACGTGCGTCCTTTCAAGTGTCAGAAGACCATTCAGGAGCTTTCCCATCATGAAAAAAATTCTTATCTACTTCCCGATAACACTGATTAGCGTCACCGAAAAGTAGGGGGACTATCTGTATGGAGTAAAATTTGTTGACGACAGTTGTTCGAATTGTGAGGTGACACGTGGAACCGAGTGAAAAGTGTGTCGGAAAATAACTGGCACCGGGTGTGAAGTGTGTGACTAGTGCTAGATGGATCCCGAAGGAAGTAGAACTAATAATAAAGATCCAAAGATTTGATGTCGAATAACATCTAATGAGCAGCCGTTACAGAGAATATCAACATTCAAATCCTGTCATTATGCGATTTTATTCTCATTCAAGAGGGACTTGATTTTAGGATCTTGTCTCCCTAAGTAAGGCTATAAATATGAGGATTAACATCCGTTGTGGGGGATGAAACATTCTACACACAAAATCCATATTCTATTGTCTTGTTACGCTCATTTTGAACACCTGAACATTGCATTATTTTTGTCATCGGAAAAGCTAAGTTCTTAGTTAGGCTTGTTATCTTCTTTAATTTCATTTGTGTTATTTCGTTCTTATTTATTTATAATTTTTGGGTCAAATCGATTCGCTTGTTTATAAACCACCCTATAAATTAAATTGTACCATTTTACAGGTAAATAAGATCTGTGGAAGCAAGTGAAGACTAATAGTATAGTAGTATTAATTCTACAAGGTAGGGCTAGCTTTGGTGGTAACAGATCAGCTCATATGTGATGATGTTAAATCAGATTAGATAGTCTCTCCTCCAAGGGGTGCCATTTTAATTAAATAGGCTTGGATTGCAGCGGCTAGCATTGAGGGGAAACAATTCCTGAATTTGTCAAATCTGTTGAGTAAAATGGTCCCCTATGTTCATGAAATCTCTCGAGGGACGTGAGAGCACAACCCATTGCAATTGACTCAGTCAGAATCTATAATTGAATTTTCTTTCATGTCAAGTGGATTCAGTAGCTCACATATAACAAAGAAAGGATCATTTTGACACTACTTGTACATTATAATTTTTCGACGAACAACATTCAGTTAAATCCCCTTCGGTCTACTTGGTTTCACCACTGCTTGGAACATACCATAGTCCAAGATAAGGAGACTAAAGATTGCAATATCAAGTGGAGAAGTTTCTATTTAAAGGTCATGAGAGAGAGAGAGAGAGAGAGAGAGAGAGAGAGAGAGAGAGAGAGAGAGCGAAAAAGCTTGTATGGTTCCCATTCTCTTGGTGCCTTAATTATGAAACTGATGGTACATGGAAAAAGTGCATTAACTGCTGGGCCGTGAAAAATTTATGGTAAAGTATTGTTATTCTATCCCTCGTCTTGATATGTTTGATGAATTATATGGTTTGTTAGTTTGGAAGAATTAGTCTTAGGAGTAGTTATTATCGAAACTGCAGGAAACCTATGATTAATGAAAAATTGTATTTAAGACTAAATTTAGGTTATATGAAAGAATGGTAATGCCATTTGGATTAAATAACGCACCAATCATATTTATGTGCTTAATGAATTATGATTTTAGATATTGCTTTGGTAAGTTTATGTTTGTTTACTTTGATAATATACTTGTGTATCGTAAATGTCTGGATGAGTACCGAAATCATTTGATATATGCGACAACAATATATCAAGTATTATCCTATACTATGGGGTCTGGGTAAGGTAGTGTGTATGCAGACTTTACCCCTACCTTGTGAGAATAGAGAGGCTGTTTCCAATAGACTCTCGGCTCAGGAAAGAATAAGCATCACATTAATGAATATATAGACAAGAAGGGACAATACCAAAATGCCATATAAAATCATAATAAAACAATAAGACAATAAGGTGACCAACAATGAAAGAAAACAACGGTTAGTCATAAAAACCTACTACCAACAAAAAACGAGACTACGTGGCGATACTACTTTTATGAACACTCTAGACTACCTACTCTACTACCCTAATCCTCAACCTCCATATCTTCCTTCCAAGGGTCATGTCCTTGCTCAGCTAAAGCTGCGCCATGTCTTGCCTAATCACCTCTCCCCACATCTTCTTTGGCCTACCTCTACCTCTCCGTAAGCCCTCCGATGTCAACCTCTCACACCTCCTCACCGGTGCGTCTGTGCTACTCCTCATCACATGACTAAACTACCCAAGCCGTGATTTTAGCAACTTGTCCTCAATAAGGTCCACACTCACCTTGTCGCGAATAACCTCATTTATGATCTTATCTAACCTGGTGTGGCCGCACATCCATCTCAACATCCTCATCTTTTCTACCTTTATCTTCTGGACATGAGCGATCTTGACTGGCCAAAACTTAGCCCCGTACAACATCATTGGTCAGGCCACCACTCTATAGAACTTACCCTTAAGTTTCGGTGGCACCTTTTTGTCACACAAAACACCGGAAGCGAGTCTCCATTCCATCCATCCTGCCCTAATACGATGTGTGACATCTTCACCAATCTCCCCATCCCCTGAATAATAGACTCAAGATACTTAAAACTCCCTCTCCTACGGATGACCTGCGAGTCTAGCCTCACCTCCCCTTCCCCTCCTTGAGCCTGGCCACTGAACTTACACTCCAAGTTTTGTGTCTTAGTCCTGCTCAACTTGAAACCTCTAGATTCCAAGGTCTGCCTCCATACCTCTAATTTCACTTTCACATCGTCTCACGCCTCGTCAATCAATACAATATCATCTGCAAATAGCATGAACCACAACACCTCCCCTTGGATGTGGCGCTTCAGTACGTCCATCAACAGAGCAAACAAAAATGGGCTGAGTGCCGGCCCCTGATGCAACCCCATCATAACAGGAAAATGGTCTGAGTCCCCACCCACCATCCTCACTCGAGTCTTTACTCGATCATACATGTCCTTAATCAACCTAACGTAGGCAACATGTACACCTCTAGCCTCCAAACATCTCCACAAAACCTCCCGCGGAACTTTATCGTACACCTTTTCTAAGTTGATGAACACCATATGCAAGTCCTTATTTCTCTCCCTATACAGATCCATCAATATCCTAACAAGGTGGATGGCTTCTATAGTCGAACAGCCTGGCATAAACCCAAACTGGTAATAGACACACTCTTCCTCACCCTTAGCTCTACCACTCTCTCCTAGACCTTCATAGTATGGCTAAGAATCTTGATACCCCTATATTTATTGCAATTTTGGATATCACCCTTGTTCTTGTAAAAAGGAATCATCGTTCTCTACCTTCACTCTTTGGGCATCTTTTTCGTTCTAAAAATGACATTAAATTACCTAGTGAGCCACTCCAAGCCTGCCTTTTCCCCACTCTTCCAAAACTCTACCAGAATTTCATCCATTCTGGTCACTTTGCCTTTGATCATCTTACGCATATCCCCCTCAACTTCATCAACTCTAATCTGCCTACAATACGCAAAGTCACAACGACTCCCGGGGAGTTCCAAATCACCCAGTACAATGCTCTTGTCCTCCTCCTCGTTCAAGAGACTATGGAAGTAGGTTTGCCATCATCGATGGATAAGCCCTTCATCCAACAAAACTCTACCTTCTTCTTCCTTGATGCACTTTACTTGGTCCAAGTCCCGCGCCTTCCTTTCTCGCGCCTTGGCTAACCTGAACAATCTCTTATCCCCACATCGGCCCTCGAGTTCCTCATACAAATGACTAAAAGCTGCAGTCTTGGCCACCGTAACTGCTAGCTTTGCCTCTTTCTTAGCCAACTTATAATGCTCCATATTCGTCCTCTTCTCCTCCTCGTCTACACTTTCCACTAGTTTCAAATATGCTGCTTTCTTGGTTTCCACTTTTCCTTGAACCTCTCTATTTCACCACCAGTCTCCCTTGTGACCACCAGAGTAACCCTTTGAGACCCCCTAATACCTCTCTCGCGGCTTCCCTAATGCACTGCACAGTCGTGATCCACCTAGCGCTTGCGTCCTCACTAGTCCTCCAAGCCCCCGTAGTCACCAACTTGACCCCCAACTCCTGCACTTTAGCTTCTGTCAAGGCTCCCCACTTGATCCTATGTTGTCTATACATCGCCCTCTTCCACCTCTTCCTCATGATCTCAAGGTCCAGACCAGAAGCCTATGAAGGGTCGAGAGGTTCTCACTCGAGATGACCTTGTAATCCGTGCAAAGACCTCTATCGGACTTCCTGCAGAGTAAATCAGTCTAAGTCTCGCCCACCGAACTTCGGAAGGTGACCAAGTTCTCCCTCTTCTTCGGGAAACTCGAGTTTGCTATCACCAAATCAAATGCTCTAGCAAAGTCCAACAGAGACTTCGCTAACCTGAACAACATCTTGGAAGAAATTGTATGATAACTCAGAGACGTATTCTTGGGTTTGTGGTGAGTGCTAAAGGTATTGAGATTTATCATGAAGACAATATTAAGGCTACTAATATTGACGACTTCACAATTGATGACGGATTTCAGGAATATTATGTGTTGGCTAGTTTTGTAGATATTTTCAAAAGACTTTAGCACCATCACATCGCCATTGACCGAAGTCATGAAAGGGATGTAGGCTTTAAATGGCTAAAGAAGCAAGAGGTAATCTAATCGTTGAAGGTTAGGATTAGTTCCGCACTCTTATTGCAATTACTAAACTTTTTTAGGATGTTTGAAGTAGAGTGTGATGCCTATGGTTTTCCAGGGTAGAAATAGGAGTAGTGTTAATATAAAATAAGAAGTCCATATATAGCCTATTCATTCTAGTGCAAAGTTTAGTGGAGAACATTGAACTACTCTACTAATGGCAAGGAGCTTTATATTTTAGTGTGAGCTCAGAGAATTGACAACCTACCCTTTGGCCAAGGAACTTGTGATATGTACAGATCATGAAGAATTCAAATTTGAAGAGGCAAAACTAGTTGAACATGAGGCATGCCTAATGGATGAAATTCATATAAAGGATTTCATAACTAATTCCATATATACAAAGGAAAATTCCCACGGTCAAAACTATTTACATTTGCTAGCCGCAAATATGTATAAAATTTATATATTTTTTATATGTAACATACAAAAATATATAAAATATATATAAAAAAAATATTTTTTCGGTTATTATTTTTAGGGCGGCTACATGGTGTCATTTTCCCTCCATACAAAGCAAAGACAATATGACAATATAATGCAAGGGCATATGTGAATCTTTTCTCTATCTTACAAGATTTTCTATATATAGCAAAGTATGATGAAGGATAAATTTGGAACATTTCATATATTACAAGGATATTGCTTACCTCTTCCCTCTCCAATTGATGATTATGATTAAAGTTGATGGAAAAAATATCTAAACCTAACAAAACCAACCATTTATAAACTCAAACACGTGATAAATTATAATTTGCTTTTCAACTACTATCCCCTTATGGTTGGAAAAAACTAGAGGAAAAGAGGTTGGTACGCATATGAGGCTTCACATGATTCACTCCTCCTAGAGAAGCACCAAAAGAAGAGAGAATGTCCTGTTAAAGATGTGAGTTGGTGCATTTAACACTGTAGACATCAAAATTTTAATAGATCAAACCCATATCAAATTTGGATTAAATCCTAAATTCAAGACACTACAAGAAGAGTCCATTAGGGTTGTTTGGAGGCTACTTTATCCTAAAACCTAGCTCACACCTATAAAAGGGGTACATATTTGCTTGATAAGACATCTCAAAAACCTAATGAACTCTTGGATACTCAGTAAATGATCATCTCGAAAATTGAGGTCATATCGAAAATCCCATTATACCACGATATATTCATAAAGAGATCAAGATGTGATCAGACACTTCTTGATAATCAAAAATTTGTAGAAGATTCAAAACACCATGTCATGGAGATCAAGTATATCACAAGAAGATTTGAATCATTCGACGTTCGAGAAACACGCTTCTTCATCCCGCAAATCACGAAGAATAATTAGGAGAAAAGAATTCAGGGAGAAATATATTTTCACTCATAATTGATTAATTAAATACCTTTCTTTGTGATTGCAGTTACTTTTCGTATGTCCAAAATTGGTTGGACACCCGAGGCAACCAGTTTTGTCCTTCATATTTTCCTCTTTCAAGTTGAAAACTACAAGCTTCAGATCTACTACTGCAATTCCTTCCGAAAATGTGATGATGTTCCATGCAAAGATGTTACGCTACCGCATTTGTTGATCCCAGTCATAGCCCCATCACTCGAATCAAGTTCAAGGCTAGTGGCTTGGATGTATCCGAATACTTCAACTCCTTGGAGATGGAAATGAAGAGTAGATCTTGCATGACGATCGCAACCGCAATCTATAGGGGAAACACCTTAATTCTCGTTGTTTGTTTCCAAAACAAACTTTAACCTTGGAGAATTTGAGGATTTGGTGGGCTCTTAAGTTTCATCGAAATTCAATGCCTTAATGACTGAAGCAACTAATATGGATAAAAAGTTTTCCATGACAGAACAAATTATAGAAGTCCTAAAGAAATTTGTTGAAGACAAAAACTTTCAAATCGCTCAACTGTAGGAGACCTATGCACCTGGAGAGTCGAGCAACACACCTGTTTGGTCACATGGCTTCACATCGTGGACAAAGTCTGTCGAAGAATGGCTTGCCAAGTTAAACATTCAAAAACAAAAGCAATCCACCTTATTTGCAACATTATCTAACTACCAGTTACAATACATGATAACAAACATCATCAAAGCTCAATATGGTGGATTAGCACAAAGTTCGTTGTACTAATTCAAGCCTAATACCAAGAGAATTGATTGTCTACCCATACCAACCAATTATCAAAAACCAAATTTACAACAGTTCAATGGCAAAGGAAACCCAAGGCAACATATTGGGCACTTTGTTTAAACTTCTAGCAACGTTGGAATACATAGTGACCTTTTGGTAAAATAGTTTGTTCATTCATTGAAAGGGAACATATTTGATTGGTATATTAACTTGGAGCCCGAGTCTAATGATATCTCGGATAAACCTGAGAAGGAATTCCTCAATCGCTAGTCCCATAGAACTCTAAGTATAATAGAGTTAACATGCACCAAGCAAAGGAAGGACGAGCTTGTGGTGGACTACATTAACCGTTGGAGAGAAAATACTTTGGACTGTAATGATTGCCTCTCAAAACTATCCGCTGTTGAGATGTGCATTCAAGAAATGCACTGGGCCTTTTGTACATCCCACAAGGAATGAAATCGTGAACCTTTGAAGAACTTGTAACGCAAGAACATGACATAGAGTTGAGCATCGCAAGTCATGGAAAGGCATATCCATTTTTTTTATCTAAAAAAAAAAGAAGCGAGAGTTTAAGAAAAGTGATGCATTGAAGAACCAACTAACGAATTTATGACTGTAAAAGCATATTATGTAAAAGTCACAACCAAGAAAAAGATAAAGGAGGAGAAGACCCCAGTTATTATTAGAAAGATGAGAAACATCGTCCAACGTTGAAGAAAATTATACGTACCCGCGATCTTTAATGAACTTCTAGAAATAAAGTCATTGATCTCTCTAAATCAAAACGGCCTAAGGAAACTGGTAAAGTTGGCGATCCGAAATACTATAGGTTTCACCGCATTATTAGCCACCCTACAGATAAATGCTTCATCTTAAAGGAGAAAATCATGGATCTATTAAGTGAAGGAAAAATTATCATTGACGTGGCTGAAATGGCAGAAGAAAACTATGCAAGTGTCGCACCCACGGAAAAAAATGTTCAAGGTCACAGAAGATGTCAAGCAATGGATTCTTACAATTTGGAAGTTTCGAGCCTATTGAAATTGATCTTCCAGTAAATATTCTTGAAGACTAATTAGAGGTGGACAACCACTCCAAAGACAACCACGATGAGGGTTTGAATCTAGTCACTCTCAAGAAACGAAAATATCAAGCAACACTGCTTTTGAGGATACAACTTTCTAATCCAAGAGCAACAATGATCAATATGGATAAGCTACAACCATAAAGGATTATCAAATCTTCTACTAGCAAGAAGATTAAAGGTGCCTTATCATAGAAGTTCCAAGAGCCCGAAAAGTTCCTTCATGGAAGTCACGTTGGTGCGACTTATGTAGTTTCTAGCAGAGATAAAACAAAGGAAAGCAAGAATAAGTATGATCCACTAGAAACATAAGGACATTGTGACAATAGAAAATTTGTCACATGTTGTGCAAAAATTTTCTTCACAAATGATGACTTGTTGTTGGGGTCTAGGCCACATAACAGACTTTTGTTTGTTATAGGGGCTATTCATGAATAATGTCTCAATCTCATACTTATAGATGTTGGTTCATTTTTCAACATCATGCCAAAGAAGGTTCTAAAAAAATTTGGTATCTCTATCTATCAGCTGTCAAAAAGTAACATAACAATCCAAGGTTTCAACCTACGAAGACAACGAGCTATAAATATCATCCGCCTAGGATTGTCCATTGGTGAGATGAAGTCAAACACTCTCATTTACATCATAGATGCTAAAACCTCATACTACGTCCTTCTTGGATGTCCTTGGATAGAATAAAGTGGTACCGTCTACTTTGTATCAATTTCTGAAGTGCAAAAAAGATGGAGAGATAGTAAAAATTAATGGAGACATCAATCCTTTCACTGAGATAGGGTCATACTTTGCCGATGCATAATTCTTTTTGGATTCTTGTGAATCGAGTATGGAGAAACCATCATCAATCGACCTAGATAACGTCGGTCCAAAAGAAGAAAATAAGGTTCAACAGACTACTGTCGAAGCGTCTAAGAAAATAATTGAAGAATCCTCCATCAAGTTGTCATCATTTGAAGGTGACATGCAAACAAAGATTGATCAGGAGCATCCAATTTCTAGCTACGTTCCACGTGAGCATCGAAAGGAAGGACAACCCCAGTTACAAGTATGTACTCTAAATAAAAAAAAAGTCATAAAGCTATTTAAGATTTGAAGGATCATATGACTGTCCCATTTGCACAAATCCCATCCATGAGTTACGAGTCTTCTAAAGGCAATCCCCAAGTTGATAAAATAAAAGGGTATTTTGATCCAAAGGTTTTACACTGCTTGAAAAGTGTAGTTACAACTTCTACAATCCATCAAGACTAGGAGAGCTAAAAAATTAAGTCATTGGTGAAAATATACATGGGCTTACTGAGTTCCAAATGAGGTTGAGTACTCTTAAGTTTGGGTTAGGATTCAGTTTTGTAGAGCCTCTTCGAATTCCATCTAAGAGAGGAAAAAAGATAGCTTTATCACAACACTCCTCGGTAGAGAAGACGAAGGAATTTAAAGACAAGAAAATAGAACAACGGGTTTCGGCGGTCGATTGCATGGAGGCTCAACATCTTGTGCCTCAGTGTTTGAGAGGCTGAGTCCTAAGGGTGAACATGTAGCTTCCGAACTTCTAAAGGAAATTTAAACCACCTCAAAGGCCTCTATCCTTTGTTTCCTAGGAACAACAAGGGAGTCATCATATAGAAAGATATTGTCGAAACATGAGGAGCAAGGTCATTGTAAAGCTATTGCTGACAAAGAAAATAGTGCTTTCCCATCACGTATGAAGAGGAAGTCTATTTTGTCAATATCCATAGATGGTTCGCTGAAGGTGAAAAGGATTACCATTGTTTACACTTTCCTGCCCCATAGAGAAACATTGAAAGAGGAAGAAGCCATGCCGACCATCCAAGGAAGTCAAAGAAAAAAGTCAAACTTTGTGGAAATATCACATCACATAATAGTGTAAGATAGCGCATGCCTTGATGATATTGATGATGAAGTCCAACATGCTCCCCATCAACTAGAAGATGGCTGGAAATCAACTATAAATAAACTTAGGGAACTCAATTTAGGCACTTTGGAAAATCCACACCTAACCTTCATTAGTACGTTACTTACGCCTTAAAAGGAGGAGGAATAATTCAAGTCGCTAAATGAGTACAAAGACGTATTTAGGAAGTAGAGATGAACCTTTGGCCAGACGGTGCCAACCCTTCAATTATCTATTCAGGAATGTTGTCCCTTTTCACTAGGATCAGTCACGCCAAAATACTTTTGAAAGAATCAAAAGATACTTTCTCAATCTACTTGTGTTAGGGGCGCCAATGCTTGGGAAGCCATTGATACTCTATATCGAGGCACGAGAATGTTCACTTGGGGCACTACTTGATCATGAGAATAAGGAGAGGAAGGAACAAGCCTTGTACTACCTCAATCGAACTTTGATAAAAGCTGAGTTGAACTACATTCCTATTGAGAAAATATGCTTAGATTTACTTATTTGATAAAGAAACTAAGGGATTATTTTGAATCATACACCATCAAACTCATCTCTCGAGCAGATCCCGTGAAGTTTGTGTTGACTCGGCTGGTACTCTCTAGATTTCTAGCAAGATGGACCATATTGCTTAATTAATATGATATTATATACACACCTCAAAAGGGTGTGAAAGGAAAAGCACTCGCCGATTTCTTAGCTGGTCACCCTCTTTCGGCGGAGTGGAAGCATTCAGATGAGTTTCTATATGAAGACAATTTGTTCATTGAAGAATTTCCACCATGGACAATGTCCTTTGATGGATCTCCACGTCACAATGGTGTAAGGGAAGGTGTTGTGTTTATCTCTCCAAAAAGAAAAGTTTTTTCATTCTCTTTTGTTTTAGGTGAAACATGCTCCAACAATACCGCAGAGTACCAAGCTTTGATCATCAATCTTGAAATGGCATTAGACATGAAGATTCTACAGTTAGAGATCTGTGGCGACTTTAACTTGATCATCAACCAACTTTTGGGGAATTACAAGGTAAAGAAGTAAGATATTTTGTCGTACCACCAATACGCTTCTTGTTTACTTGAAAGATTTGAAAAAGTGTTCTTAAACCACGTCCCAATAGAATAAATCACATGGCTAACACTTTGGCTAGCTTGGCCACAATGATGTAACTTGGAGAGAATGAGTCAACAAAGCTACATTTGCGTCACCGATGGGTCATTCCTAGACTTCTTGATCTTCAAATATAAAAAAGCCATCATAGGTCCATTCTGGCAATTGAAGAGGAATATTAGAGGCAACCACTAATAGAGTACCTTGAACATGGAAAGTTACCTGAGGATCCGCGATGAAGAATGGACATCAAGCTAAGGGCACCACGATTCATCTTCTTTAAAGGGACATTGTTTTGCCGCTCTTTTGAAGGACTAATCTTTTGATGTCTTGACAAAGAAGAAGCCAGCCAATTATTGGAGGAAGCATATGCTGGCTCATGTGGAGCACACCAATCTGGTCCCAAGATCCATTTACGCATCAAGACGATGGGCTACTATGTGCCAACAATAGTAAAGGATTGCATGGAGCATGCTAAAAGATGTCAAGTGTGTAAATTCCATGATAACTACATCCACCAACCTCCATAGCCTCTTCATCCAACTGTAGCTTCATGACCTTTTGATGCATAGGGACTTGACATTGTTGGGCCGCTTCCAAAGTCATCAAAGGGACAGATGTACATATTGGCTGCTACTGACCACTTCTAGATGGCTTGAAGTTGTTCCACTCAAGGAGGTGAAAAATAAAATTTTTGGCGATTTTATCAAGTTAAATATAATTTTTAGGTCTAACATAACGAGATAAATAATCACTGATAATGGAACGCCATTGACAAAAAGCTCATGAGGAGTTTGTGTGAAAAGTTCAGCTTCAAGCAACATTAGTCTTTAATGTATAATGCGTCCGCCAGTGGTATTGCTGAAGCTTTTAATAAGACGCTTGGTAACCTTTTGAAAAAATTTGTTTTAAGTAAAAAGAGGGACTACCATGAAAAAAATTGGTAAAGCTTTATGGGCATACAGGACAACCTTCAGAATTGCTACAAAAGCACCTTTGTAATTTTTGGTGTATGGCATAGAGGCAGTCCTTCCACTGGAGAAATAAATCACATCATTTCATATCACAATCCAAGAAGGACTCACGTTTGAATATAACACTCAACTTCACCTAGTAGATAAAGGCATTAGATAAAAAAATATCAGAAGCAAAATAAATATTGGAGTGCTATCAAGCTCGACTAGCTAGAGCTTTCAACAAGAAAGTGTAGCCATGATCATTCCCAGTGGAAGACTTGGTCCTAGCCGTTTGAAGACCCATAATTCTCAAAAAACGTATGGGCAATATGTTTACCTCAAAAAAGGATGGGCCGTAAGTTGTGAAGGAATGCTATTCAAGTGGCGGATACAAAACTTTCGATAACGATGGTTTCAGAGTAGGTCTAATCACCAACGAATTTCTGAAGTAGTACTTCCCATGAAATTCACGTTCTCCTCGACGCACGAGCCTAAACTCCATGTTGCTACGCTTCTTGACGCATGAGCCTAAACTGCATGTTGCTAAGCTCCTTGATGCATGACCCTAAACTGCACGTTTCTACAATCCTTGGTGCATGAGACTAAATTGCATGTTGCGACGCCCTTAATGCATGAGCCTAAATTTCACTTTGTTACACACCTGGCCTATATGATTCTAAATTGTGTTTAGCAAAAAAAAAGTCTGTTAGGTTGATGTAACGACCCAACCGGTTGTTTTGAGCATTTGCATTTTGTTCATTTGTTTGAAGTCTTGAGTAGCTTCATATGATGTATTATGACTTGTGAAAATAGTCGGTTTTCAGGTGATTTGGGATCGATTTGGAAGAATGAATCTCCTGTTAGAAGATTTAAGTCGGAATAGTTGACCAAGATTGCCTTTTGTGTATTTGACCCCTGATCGGATTTTTGATGGTTCCGTCAGGTCCGGATGGATACTTTGGACTTAGATGTATGCCCGAAATTGCATTTGGACATTTTTTGAACATTTTAGCGTTAATAAATGAAAGTTGGCAATTTGGAGTTTTGGAATGTTCATAAGTTTGACCGAAAGTTGACTTTGATGATATCCGATTCGAATTTTAGTTCGGGGAATTGGAATAGCTTTGTTATGTCATTTTATACTTGTGTGCAAAATTTGAGGTCATTCCGAGTTGATTTGACATGATTAGGCACGAGTTTTGGGAGTTGAAAGTTCATTAAGTTCAATTTACGGTGCAATTCGTAGTTTTGATGTCGTTATGTGTGATTTAAGGCCTCGAGTAGGTCCGTGTTATATTTTGGGACTTGTTGGAATGTTCGGACGGATTCCGTGGGGCTTATGTGTGTTTCAGATTTATTTCGGACCATTTTGGAGTTGCATGAGATTGCTGATTTTTTGGTGTTTCAGTTGTGCTTCATGATCGCAGGAGAGGGGATTTCGCGATCGCGATGTGTATTTTGTATGTGGATTTTTTTGTTTGATGCATTCGCGAAGGAGACATTGCGTTCGCGTATAAGGAATTTGGTAGGAGGTGATTTGTGTTTCGCATTTGCGACGGAGCTTTGCATCGTGTTTGCGAGGACTGGGACGCGAACGTGAATGGTTATTCATGGGCTATGAAGTTGTTATTCGCAAACGCGAGGCTGTTACCGCTTTCGCGAAGGGTATTGCCGGAGCAGAGTTTATAAGGTACTCTATTTCGAAGGTTTTAGACATATCAAATTTTGAGATATGGAGCTTGGATTTGGGCGATTTTGGTAGCGATTTACACCACATGGATTGGGGTATGTTTCTACTCGATTTTGATAATATTCCGTGATTCCATCTCCTGTTTTGGCATTTTATTGATGATTTCAAAAGAGAAATTGGTGGAACTTTTCTAAACTTTCTAAAATAAAATTTTTGAGTTTTGAGCATCGATTCAGAGTCGTATCTTAGTGAAATTAGTATGGTTGGACTCGTAATTGAATAGGTTGTCCGATTTAGTGAGGTTTGTCGGATTCCAAGGTGCGAGCCCTGGTTTAACTTTATGGTTGACTTTGAGTAAATGTGTAAAGATTCGACCTTTATCAATTGTGTTTGCTTCCAATGCCATTATTTTGAGTTGATTTTGATGATTTTGGCTAGTTTGGTGCCGTTCAGAGGATGATTTGAGCGGGATGGCGCTTTTAGTGTATCAATTTGGCTTGTTTGAGGTAAGTGTCGTTCCTATCTTTGTTGGGGGAATTTTTCTACTAATTCATATAGTTTTCTACTTGCGGGGGTGATGCATATATCAGGTGACGGGCGTATATACATGTGCCAGTGTTAATCATGCTTGGGGGTAAATTATACTATTATTTGTACCTTGTAGAATTATGTGGCGTTCTTGTTTCATGTTTTACTTGATTCTACATTACTAAGAATATAAATGTAACATACTTTTATGAAATTATTGAGGTGCTATATTCGGTGGTCATTATACTTAATCACAAATACATCGCTACGACCATTGGTTTTGAGATATTGGATTCTATAATTAATTTGAAAATCATTTTTTAGACTTGTTGAAATACTTGAAAAATAAGGTTCTTGAGGTTTATTGAGTTCTTATTGGCTTGAAAGTTGTGATTGATTTTCATTTGGAATATTCAATTACTCACTCTCCTTGATGTTATTCATGCTTCCTACCTTGCTTGTTATTAATATACATGTGCTTGGTGAGGTAGAGTGTAAAGCATGAAGGGTGATGTCATGTCATTACATATACATTATCATGTGAAGAAGAGCGGAAAGCACAAGGGTGATGCGGTGCCATTTCATATACATTATCGTATAAGGAAGAGTGTAAAGCATGAAGCGTGATGCCGTGCGATTTCATATACATTATCATGTGAGGATGAATGTAAATCACGAAAGATGATGCCCTGCCATTTAATTTATATTTTCATGTGAGGATGAGAGTAAAAACACGAAAGGTGATGTCGTGCCATTGTTTTTATATTATCATGTGTCCATGGCACGAAGGGTGTTTCCGTGCAGGCGAGGACGAGAGACATGCATATGTCGTGATATCTTTTCCTTATATATACTTTCATGCCTTTATATTGAGTTGTTACTATTGCACCTATGTTTTCTATGTGACTTGTCATTGTTGTTCTATCTTTGTCCTCTATCTCAATTGTTGCTTTGTGTTCCATGCCTTTCATCTGTTTAACTTGCAATTATCATGCTTTTCTTATTTTTTGTCATATCTACATCTATGTCGTGTCTCATTTGCTGCACTTTCGTATAAGCCTTCTACCATGTTAGTTATTCATGCCTTCTATTTGTTTAGCTTATAAAAGTTATGCTTTCCTTCATGTTTGTTATATCTATATCTAGCTTTTTACCATGTTTGTTATGCATGCCTTATGTTTCTTTAGCTTATAAAGATCATGTTTTCCTTCATGGATATTATATCCACATCTAAGCCTTCTATCGTGTGAGCTAGTGAAATTTATGTTCCTCTATCTTAAATGCTATCATTACTTCTATGCCTCCTATTTAGTCTATTATTGTTGCCCATATGCACTGTGTTGTTTGTTATTGCAATCTGTGTATCTCCCACTTTATCATTATTCTTATTGGCATTTCTTTCATCTGGTTGGTACTATTATACGTATGCTCGGTGAGGAAGAGATAAATGCACGAAGGGTGTTGCCGTGCCAATTAATTTACCTTACATACATCCATTGTGAGGATGGGATAAAGGCACGGAGAGTGTTGTCGTGCCAGTTGATTTGATATCTTGAGTACATTTCTCACACTATGAAAGTTATGAATTTACTACCGTGGTTTGTTGGTTATCGCTTTAAGGAAAGGATTGGTGGTGATATTGAGGAATATTGACCGTGATTTCTTCTAGTAATCATTTACTGCTTCACATATTTATTTTTTGTACTCTTTTTTATTTTGTTCTAGTATTGTTTTATTGCTAGTCTACTGCACATGTTATATCAGTGAGTACCTCTTAACTAAAAAGCCTCATCACTACTACATCGAGGTTAGACAAGATTCTTACCGGGTACATGGGGTCGGTTGTACTCATACTTCACTTCTGCACCATGCATGCAGATTTTGGAGCTGTAGTTGTTGTGGAAAGCGGGAGCTGGAATCGAATATGTACCTGCATTCTGGATATAGCTTTCACTTGTCCTTTGTAGTTTTAGACTTTTCTAATATGTTTATGTAGACTTTGAGCATATGATGTATTTATTTCGTACCAGCTTTTGTAAAATCCTATATGTAGAAGCTCATAATTTGTATTACAAGTCCATGGTATATTGTATGGAATCCAGATATATCATTTGTTGATCATTTTCACTTTATTAGAATTGTGTTTACTGTCAATTGGTTGACCTAGCGGGTCGGGTTAGGTGCCATAATGACTTGTGGATTTTGGGTCGTGACTAGTTGGCATCAGAGAACTAGGTCCGTAGGTTGTACGAGTCATGAGCAAGTGTATAGTAGAGTCTTGCGGATTGGTATGATGACGTCCATACCTATCTTTGAGAGGATACATGGCATTTAGGAAAAACTTCCCTTGTTTCTTTCCTTATTCCATCTTTAAACCTACAATTTTAATTCTTTATTTTAGCTTGAAACCTATGATTTATTTCTTCCTATTCATTCATATGCGATGTTACAGACTCGATATTCTCTATGCGCAATGGTTTGTGATGCTGCAGATGGGTTACGAAGGGCTATGGATGCTTGATTATCATCGCGACATGTTGTCTAGTATTGGAAGCATATGCAGTGATAGATCTTTTAGTCATTTATTTTTGGTACCAAGCAGATTCTTATATCTGGTTGATAGGCACAAACTTGGAAAGACGGATGATGGCCTAGTTGTTGTGATTATGGTGGGTTCATGGTAAGGTGTTGATTTGAGCACAGTCGGGGGGTTATCTCCTGGGTGATGAGTTTGGATCTTTTGTTTTGTATGAAGTTTCCACTCGGTGGGATGCATATATTATAATTTCAGAGAGTTTAGGGGGAGTTTGCTTGACTATTTTAAGGATGGGTGCGCGCTTGGAAAAGTCTTTGGAGTGTTCTCAACCAGTATTACCTGAGCTTAAGAAGTATTCAGCTGATGTGCGGTTCGGGATTGGGGCAGTTATGAAGATATGGTACTATGGATTACCGACGAAGTAATCTATGGCTTCGAGCTAAGTGGGGGAGTCTTCTATTGACGATTAAATTGCAGGATCATGCGTTGTATCAGTTTCTGGGCTGAGGGGTTGCTCGGTTATTTCTTTGGATAGTCATGTGCTGGTGAAGCGTGGGTTGCTCGATGTGTATTAGTTGTGTATTGAAGATCACAGTAAGGTGAGTGGTTATCAAGAAGGTTTTGATGAGTTCCAGATCATATGTGGCATTTAAGGACTCCTGAATTTGAGAATGAATAGGGCTTGAGATCAGTAGTGAGTGGTAACCGGATCCGGTATTTCTATGTCAAGAATGATTCTACATGGCACTATTGGAGAGATGCAAGAAACGGCTTCAGATTCACAGAAGGTTCCTTTAGAGCGAGCATATCGCATTGAGTTACTTTTGAGTTAGCTGTCTGTGTGACTCAGTTGAGTTAGAGGAGATTAGTTCTCCTTTTGTTATAACCGTAGAGTTATCAAACCCGGATATGGCTCGTGCTTTTGGGATTACTTGATTTCCCAGTAGCANCGTTTCCCGTGTGTAATTGTGAACTTTGTGGTTGTTTTGCAAATCACTCCGTTTACTTCTTCACCCCCGTGTATTACGTTAACGGTTCGTTTTGGAGAAGGAGGCTTTAGGGGCTCCTGCCTGTTCCACATATATGCCTGTTTACCTTTATCACTAAACAATTCTTTTAAATAGCCCTGTTTTAACAAATTTTCTACTTCACCTTGTTAAAATCTGCAATCTGCAGTTTCGTGCCCATGATTGTTGTGAAATTCACACCAGTGATCTGGGTTTCTTCTATTTAGATTTGACCGCATCTCTTTGGGCCACTTAACCTTGTCTCCCATGTTCTTCAATATTGAGAAGAGTTCAGTAGTACTTACGTTAAAGGTATGATCCCCAATTTGAGTACTACCTCTAGGTCGTTCATCTCGATCTTTTCTGGATCTAGACAAGGATGAGATTACATCTCTTCCTTGTAGTCTATAGTCTGACCTAGTGTTTTTGAACCTAGGGTGGATATCGCGTCCCGAGGGTCCTAAGTAAAGATCGTACCTATTTTTACCTAATCTCCTATCTGATTCAGGACGTCTCGATCTGGAATGATCTTCATTTCTCGAACGAGCAATGATATCTTCTTCTATTCTGAGTTTAGTGTTGTACCTGTTATATACATCGTTCCATGTGTTGGCGGGGAATTCTCTTAGATTCTCCTTAAGTCGCCTGGTGGCTTCTGAGCTTTTATCGTTCAAGTTGCTTGCAAATGCCATGGCTGCCCAATTATCAGGCACCCTGGGTAACTGCATTCTTTCTTGTTGAAACCTATCTACAAACTCTCGGAGTAGTTCCGTGTCTCCTTGTTTTGTTTTGAATATGTCTTCCATTCTCTTCTCAACTTTTTGTGCACCAGAGTGTGCTTTTATAAACCAATCTGCAAGCTCAGCAAAAGAGTCAATAGGATTTTCAGGGAGAAGAGAATACCAGGTTAGAGCCCCTTTGGTAAGTGTTTCCCCAAATTTTTTGACAAGGACTGATTCAATCTCTTGTTTCGTTAAGTCGTTTCCTTTTACCCCAGTTGTTAAAGCAGTCACATGGTCACGTGGGTAAGTTGTTCCATCATATTTGGGAACGCCAGACATTTTTAAATTCTTGGGTATAGGCAAAGGTGCTGCACTTGGCTTCCACGGTTGTTGAGAATATCTATCAACATCGATGCCTTTGATGACATGTGGTACACCAGGAATTTGTTCGATGCGATCGTTTTTCTCCTTCATCTGTTTCTGCATGGTTAACAGTAAATTTTGTCATTCTTAGTTATTAGATATACCTGGTCTCGTTTCGAGAGATTCATTAGGAGTATCTCCTCTTCCTGAGTTTGCCAACCCAGATTGAGGATTTTCCATGGTGATGGTGTTATTGGGGGGTGGCGTTGGCGATGTAGGAAATGCTGCTGATAATCCTCTCGCAAATTCTTGCATAGCTTGGCTCACATACTCTGCAATCATTTGCTTTACATGATCTTGTTCCACAGTTTGATCATTATTACCATGCTTGTTATTGGATCTTTCTGGGGATTGTTCCCTCGAACCACGTGGGGTTCCTGAAGGTGATGGAACTGAGGTTCCACTTCTTCGCTGGTTGTTTTCGTTGGGGTTTGATATAATTCAGAGGATATCACTTGGAAAGTAAACAAAGATTATCAGTTTCCCTGTAACGGAACCGATTTGTTTAACTAAAGAATTAGACCCTTTGACTAAAGCTTATTTTTAAGATGAATACGGGTTA
>ML416450.1:0-23240 GCA_005239525.1 Nicotiana knightiana | reverse complement strand
CTTGCTCAAATCTTCAAGAATCAAGGGAGCTAGCCACTAGATTATCCTTCATCCGGGTAAGTCTTACTTCAAAATCTTGCATGCAAGAGGTTAAGAGTTCAAATATATTGTGGGGTTAGAAATAGGCCATGCATGTGTCACTAAGTTATAGTATGTGGGATTAATGAACTATTTTGGGTAGTTCTTGTTGAAATTGGTTGAGGGCAAAAGGAATTTCCGTTATAGAACCTTGTAGTCTATTTCACATGTTAGGTGTTTGATGAAATCCCTAAGAGAGTTACACCATGAGAAATTTTTCTAATTATTAATCGATTTTCGTTATCTCCTTATAGATTATTATTGCTAGAGGTGTTGGTGCGTTGTTGTAACTTATGTATAGCTCAAACAAGGTATGTTGGCTAAACTTTCTCTCTCGTAATGAAATTCCATAAGTTTAAGTATGATCGACTTAAAATTCCTAATTTCTACATTCCAGGTTATTTCGTATAAACTTATAAACTTGATTACTCCGAATGAGCTTATTAACAATTATAGGTTTAAAGTATGGTTTGCTTGTTAAAATAGCATGGCTTTGAGTCGTATTCTAAATGAAAACTAGTATACCAATTGGGTGAGGAAAACTTGATATGCTTAATACTCTTAATTGCTCCTACGTGTACTTTATGACTTTATTGAGTATGTCTCGTTGTTAATAACCTATAAAGATGTTTGAAAATGAATCAAATGAGTTGGGTTACTGCTTTTTTATGACTTTGATGTGTGTTCTTATTGTTGGTAGGTATATCTCTTTCTTTGGGAAGAACCTTTTGTGTTAAAAGTTCCATTATTAACGCACCTGAGGTATATGATTTATGGAGTGTCCTATATACTGGTATTTGGTGGTGATCCTTGAAATTAAATGAAGTGAAAGTATGGAATATAAATAAAATGCGGTCATCGTGTCATGAATAATGAAACTTGTGAAAGGCTCAAAAAGCCAATGGAATATTGTTATGCTGAGAGGTTGAAAATGCTAATTAAAGATTTGTATATTGTAAAAGATTCCGAGATGAATACATTTCTATATATGTGTTACCTTTGTATGCAAACTAATCTAAAAATATTTTTGGGAGCATCATTAGCAAAACCGAGGAAGGGTGGGTCATAAGGCCCACACCTGAAACTACACGTGCCGGTGTAGCAGTGGATTGTGATATGGGATGAAATTGGAATACTGGCGAAATTGTGATTATTCCCCTAAATTGGAATGAACCTGGTGCCTGTGAATTGGAAAAGAAAAAGTCAACCCACACGGCATATGTGGGAAGGCGACCTAGCTGATCGGGTGGATATCAGACTCCATATTGCGCACATGGTGGTACTACCCTTGTAACAACTTTCTTTCGCATCACATGTCAAACCACATTATTCGTGGAGAGATGTCCTAGCCGATCGAGCGTGATCGGACTCCGTGCTTACAATGACGGTGTAATATTGGTGCTAATGAGCTCCCAACNTATATATATATATATATATATATATATATATATATATATATATATATATATATATATATATATATATATATAATACTATTTTCGTACTTTGAAAATCGTCATGTTTTAATTGGTTATTTGGATATTATTGATTGTGACTTGTTGTTTTCTATGTGTTGTCTTTGCCTATGGGTACATTCTATTTTGAAAAAGGACTTTTAGCTATACATACTAGTGCTATTCGACGTCACTAACGTCCCTTTTGCCGAGGGTGCTGTATCTTCAATTGATACAAGTGGTTCCTCAGCAGGTGGCATCGATCAGTGATAGCAGTATACACTTCCCAGCTAACTTGGTAATCCCCACTTTATTTCGGGAACTTGAACCTTTTGTTCTTCATGTATCTATTGTTCACTTTCTTACCATGTTTTAGGTATAGCCGGATCCTTGTTTTCGGCATTTCCTTATTACCCTTCAGTTGTACTTAGAGGCTCTGTAGACAGTTTGTGGGTGGTGCTTGATGTTGGAGTGGAGCTAAAGATGTTGGTATTTAGCAAAAATATGTTTTCATTAAATCCATAAACTTGTAATATTTTGTTAATATGAATGAAGTTTTTAATGGAAATGAAATGGAAGTCGTAATGAAATACTTTGAGAAATTGCTTAATGGAGTTCATACCCCCTTTACTCATGAGTTAGTTTGGGTAAAATGAAATCTAACAGGCTTGCTCAGTCGAGTTTTACTCGGTTGAGCGTCGGTCGTGCTCTTCAGTTTTTGGGGCGTGACAATACTTTCCTCTTGGGTAATGTTCATCAGCAATAATATCTTTTGATGTGTGCCACGTTACAGTTTCTAGGTAACTTGTCTCCATTCTAGTTTTCCAACTCGTACGAGCCTTTTCCAGTGATAGCTAAAATCCGACAGGGACCTTCCCACGTTGGGTCCAGCTTCCCCGTGTTAAGCCCTCGGGTATTTTGAGTTACTTTCCTCAGAACTAAATCTCCCACTTTGAAATAACAAAAATTAGCTCTTCAATTATAGTATCGCTCCATTCTTTGATTTTGAGCCGCCATTCTTACATGCGCCAAGTCCCTGCGTTCCTCGAGAAGATCCAAGTTGATTAACATTGCTTCGTTGTTCGATTCTTCGTCCGCCAGGAAATACCTCAAGGTTGGTTCCCCTACTTCCATTGGTATCAAAGCTGCACAGTACACAAGGGGAAAAGGGGTTTCTCTTGTGCTTGACTTGGCCGTTGTTCGGTAGGTCTACAAAACCCTAGGTAATTCTGCGAGCCAGTTGCCTTTTGCTGCTTCTAATCTTTTCTTGAGATTTTGAATAATCACTTTGTTTGTTGAATTCGCTTGACCATTTGTGCTCGAATGATAAGGTGAAGAGGTGATCCTCTTTATCTTCAAATCTTCATGGAACTTTATAACTTTTGTGCTGATAAACTGTGGCCCGTTGTCGCATGCAATCTTTTTTGGTATTCCAAATCTGCAAATTATATTTTTCCACAGGAAGCCGACCAATCGCGTTCTCAGATATTCTGATAAGGACCTGCTTCCAACCATTTAGAAAATTAGTCGGTCAAAATTAAAAGAAATCTTACGTTTCTAGGAGCCGGTGGTAGTGGTCTGGCGATTTCCATCCCCCATTTCATGAACGGCCACGGGAACAAAATTGAATGTAAGGGCTCTGTCGGTTAATGTATTAGTGGTGTGTAGCGTTGGCACTTATCACATTTTTGTATGAAGTCTTTGGCATCTTATTCCATACGAGCCAGTAATATCCTACCCAAACTAATTTCAGCACCAAAGAATCTGCACCCGAGTGGTTGCCGCATATCCCTTCATGGACTTCTCTCATGACATATTTAGCTTCAGATTCTCCTAAGCACTGGGCCACGAGCCTTGAAAGGATTTTCTGTACAATTGGTGTTTTTTGAAGCTATAACGTGCATCTTTGGCGCGTAACGTTCTTGATGCTTTGGGGTCTTAGGGAAACTTTCCATGCTCGATCTAATCGATTATTTCATTTCTCCAGTCCCAGACAAAAATAGTCGAATTCACCTCGTAGTAACCATCTGTGTCCAAGACCGAGTTCATCAATTGTACTACCGTCCCTCATTCGGATCCCTAGATTTATGTCGATTAGCCTGAAACTTCCATTGCATCTTTTTCCACGTTATCTTCAGTCGGGATATGAGTAATTGACCACTCTCAGAATCGTGTCAATAAAGTCTGAAATTTTACCATGTATTATTGCATACGTTCCTCTTTGGTGTCAAAAATTCCGTAGACCTGATTTTCCACCAACTGCGAATAACATTTGATTTTGATGACTTCAGAGCCAAACCCCCGGGCCAATTCGAGCCCTACAATCAAAGTTTCATACTCTGCTTCATTGTTAATTAAATAAATCATTTTGATGTCTTGCCTTAAGGTTTCCCCCGAAGGCGTGATCAAGACTATCCCGAGCCCGGACCCTTTTACGTTTGAAGATTTGTCCGTAAATAAGGTCCAAACTTCCGATGTCGATTTTGACACCATTACTGCCTCCTTGGTGGCCAGAGGCAATAGTCCCGGACTGGAATCGGCCATGAAGTCAGCCAAGACTTGCGACTTAATTGCAGTCCTCGATTTATACTCTATATCGAACTCTCTCATTTCGGCGGCCCATTTGGCCAATCTACCCGAGAGCTTAGGTTTATAGAGGATATTCCTCAGAGGAAAGTAGTCACCACAACCTATCAGGTGGCATTAGAAGTAGGGCCTCAACTTCCGAGCAGCGACTACGAGAGCTAAGGCCAGCTTTTCCAGATGTGGTTAGCGAGTTTCTACTCCCGTTAAAATTATACTAATGTAACAAATGAGAGATTGCGTACTTTCATCCTCTCGGACTAAAACTATACTTACTGCAACTTCTAATACCGCGAGGTAGACTAGCAACATTTCACGTTCTTTTGGTTTTGAGAGCAACAAAGGTCTTGACAAATATTTCTTTAAATCCTTCAAGGCTTGATGACACTTCTGTGTCCATTCGAAATTGTTTTTCTTTTTGAGTAGTGTGAAGAAGCAATGGCATTTTTCCGATGATCGAAAAATGAACCTGCTCAAAGCTGTCAATCTCCTTGTGACCCTCTGAACTTCTTTTACATTAAACAATTGATCTGAGATGTCCTCTATGGCCTTGATTTTTTCTAGATTTACCTTAATTCCCCTTTGTGAGACTAGGAATCCTAGGAACTTACCCGAACTGACCCCGAACGCACACTTCTCAGGTTTAAGTTTCATATTATTCTCCCTTAGGATGTCGAATGTTTCTTGCAAATGCTTTAGGTGGTCACATGAATTCAAAGAATTGACGAGCATATCGTATATATATACTTCCATAATCTTTCCTATTAGTTTTTCGAACTCCTTATTCACGAGCCATTGATAAGTGGCTACGCCGTTTTTAACCCGAAGGGCATCACATTGTAACAATATGTACCAAAATTTGTTATAAACAAAGTCTTTTCCTGGTCTTCTGGGTTCATCTTGATTTGATTATACCCAGAATACGCATCGGGGAAACTCATTAACTCGTTCCTGGTTGTGGAATAAATCATTTGATCGATATTTGGCAATTTGAATGAGTCTCTCGGGCACGTCTTATTAAGATCCTTATAATCTACGCACACGCGAATTTATTATTTTTCTTAGGAACTACTACTACATTGGCTAGCCAGTCCGGATATCTTACCTCTCGGATTGAACCAATCTTAAGTAAACGGGTTACCTCTTCTTTGACAAATTTATTCCTTGCTTCAGCAATAGGGCTCTTCTTTTGCCTTACTGGAGGTATGTTGGGATCCAAGCTTAACTTGTGTACGGCTATCTCCATCGGTATTACTGTCATATCCTCGTGCAACCATGCAAAATAATCCGCGTTAATTTTAAGGAATTCAATAAAAGCAGACCTGAGCTCCGGATGCAGTCCTGTTCCCAAATGGAATTTACTTTCTAGGAATTCTTCGAACAATGCAACTTGCTCTAGTTCTTCTGTCGTGGACTTCGTCGCATCCATCTCTTATGGTAGTTGAAAATACCTTGGTACCTGATATTGTTCCGACTCTTCTTTCCTCGGGCTAACTTCCTCTGGTTTGGGGGCAGGTGCCGGTTCCAATAATTGTTATGCCACACGTTCCTTTCCTTTTCTACTGGAGACCGAAATTGCATTCATATCTCTTGCTTCCAGTTGATCACCCCTTATCTGTTTGATCCCCTCGGGGTTCGGAAACTTTAACAATTGGTGATATGTTGAAACCATAACTTTCATCTCGTGCAGCCATGGTCTTCCCAAGATGATTTTATACCCCATGTCTACTTCTACTACTTCGAAGAGAGTTGTCTTCATACTCTTTCAGCATTCGTGAGCAACAAAATTTCTCCCCGGGTTTTCATGCTTGCAAGGTTGAACCCAGCGAGGAGTTTCGTTGCCGGGATAATACTTCCGGTGAGTTTAACTTGCTCTAGTACTCTCCATTGTGTGATATTAGCTGAACTTCCTAGACCCATTAAAACACATTTAATTTTAAAATCTAACACATTTAAACAATTACCAGTGCGTCATTGTGCGGTAGCAGTAATCCGTCTGCATCTTCGTCCGTAAATGTGATATCGTCTTCCCGGAGCCTTTTACTATGAGTTATCGATGCTTTTGTCTTCTTTGCTTCCGAAAAGGTGACCCCATTAATCTCATTCCCTCCGAAGATCATGTGCATCATTTGGCGTTTGGGTTCTTCTACTGCTTTTGAGGGTTCCGCGTCGCTCATGTTCAGACTATAATTGTTTTTAGCTCGGTCACTCAAAAATTCTCTGAGGCGACCATTCTTTAACAGTGTTTCCACTTCTTCCCGAAAGTGTCGGCAGTCCCCAGTCTGGTGGTCGTTAGTGACATGGTATTCACTCCATGAATTGGGATCCCTCTAGCTAGGATCAAATCTCATAGGTCTCGGGAATTGCGCCTCTTTGATATTTCTCATGGATGATACCAACTCCACCACACCGATGTTGAAGTTATACTCCGAAAACTTTGGGTAATAAGAATCTTGCGACTCCGAGATTTATTTATCCTGTAGCGATCTGTTGTTCCGTCAACGATCGGTCCTTCAATCAATGGTGAACTTGTCTGCTGTCCAGAAGCTCCTGCCACGATTTTCTGTCTGCTCGTAGAGCAAAAATTGGCCCCTCGAAGTCCGTCTATCCGTGTCAATATCATTTTTTATATTTTCTCTATTCTTCTTTCGTCCTTTGGCCGATGATGGAAAGCTAACCTGATCGTCTTCAATCCTTATTTGGGACTCATACCGGCTGTGGACATCCACCCAAGTCGTCTTTTGAAACTTGAGCAGACTTTCCTTCAACTTCCGGGATTGCCGGTAGTAACATCCTTTCCTTCTGAAATCGGGTAACAAACTCTCGTAATAACTCGGATTCTCCCTGCGCGATCCTAAATGTGTTGGCCTTTCAGGCTTGTACCAATCTGGCACCGGCATGAGCCTTGTTGAAAGAATCCGCGAGCATCTCAAAGGAATCTATTGAATGCTCGGGTAATAATGAGTACCACGTTAACGCTCCCCTCGTGAGAGTCTCGCCAAATTTCTTTAGCAACATAGATTCAATTTCGTGAGGAGACAAATCATTTCCTTTTACCGATGTTTTGTAGGTGGTAATGTGCTCCTGTGGATCTGAAGTTCTGTCATACTTCGGCACTTTGCTATTTTGAACCGCTTCGAGGTTAATTCCGGTGATGCGCTCGGTTTATACGGAAATTGGGTATACATTTTTGAGTTCGAGCCTTTCAGTATTGGTGGCGCTCCCGGGATTTGGTCGATGCGGGCGTTTACTTCCTTCATGAACCATAAAAGTTCATTCTTGAATGGTACGTTCTCGCTATTGAGGACGGGTTCCGCTTCCCCCAGCCCCGTCGGAAGCGGTTTCACCCTTGGGAGTATTGTTGTCGACTCTATGCATTGTTTGGTTCGCGGGGAAATCATGAGGAATTGGCTCTCTTCTGTTTGCATTATTCGAAGCCCCCTGACAGTGCCTATTTCAACTCCGTCATAACCTTATCTTGCCGCATGAGATGTCCTAGAATAATCGCTTGTTTCCATTTTAGGACTTGTACTGCATCGACGACATGCTCTTTATTAGAATCATCAGGAGTTGTTTCCCGAACATGCCAGGGATATTGCCTGTCATGCACCGGTGGCGTCATTTCCCTCGTTGTGGGTGTCACTGATTGAATCCTCGAAATGAGGTCGATCCCCTCTAGTTTCAAGATTGTGATTGTTGTTAACAATATTGTCTGCCTTTTTTTTAGTGATTTTTTCTAAGAAAAAACAATCAAAGCTTGTTAGTAAAAAAGGCAAGGATCAATTTAATTGCAAGGATGTGTAGGCCCGACGGTTGGCGTTAAACTGTTTACCCGTTAAACAATACAATTGAATTTATTCGTGATTTCTATACAAGTGAATTAATTTGATCCAAAAAATAATGAAATAACTGATGAAATATAAAATACTTTGCCTTAAAATGTAGATGGAACGGTAGAGCTGACGAGCTCGGGATCAAGGTTTCCAGGCACAATAATGATGAGATCTAAAAGCGAGAAAGCAAAATTGTATTGAAATTCTGTATAGAATATAGTGTAAGTTAGCCAGAAAATTCGTATCCTTTACAATGATAACTGAGCTCCCTATTTATAGCTATGTTTAGGGAAGTAAGACCTAGGATCATGCCCTTCTTTAACAATTATGAGGGTCATTGATGAAGATGTACCGTTAGATATAAATGCCAAATTTCTTGTAACGGGCCATCATCCTTAATGCTGCAAAATATTCTGTATTACATGTTACCAGGCGCAAAGCATTTAATACTTCTTTTATGATTGCTATCCCTTCCGGTAACAAGAGGAATAATTATATTCGGTGGCCATCCCTATCTTGAATTCCACGTGTCCTTCCTTTAAGCGGCTACGTGTCATGTCATATTTTTCCTTGTACAATCCTCTTCTTCATATTTCGGGTTTCTTATGAAACAAAGTCAGAGGCACGTAGGTTCAGGTCTACTCCGATACATCTATTGCCTGGCCTATGAGATACGGATCACTTTTTGAAGTCGAAAAACTCTTAAATCCAACTTTTCTATTTTATCTAGCTAGAGTACTAGTCCCAATAGATATGGATAAGAGATCAATAAAGTTGCTCATTATAATGGCTCTCTGATGGAGGTAAGGCTACTGTTGGAAAGGGGGGGTTTTTGCATCTATATCCGCTTTTTGGGTCACGCTTTAACTTATACCTGTTTTACAAAAAAAATTACAAGTGTACCCACTTTTCGCATAAACTTCAGGCATACGGGTCTGAAGTAGCAAAGGCAATCAAATAAACTTCAGCATTCTAGGCTTTTTCAAAAACTTCAGCAGAAGTGCTGAAGTTATTTAGTTCATTTGTAAAAACTTCAGCACTAAATAAGCTGAAGTTTTGTCCTGGATTAATTAGTTTTGTCATAAAGTTTTTTCAAAAATTTCAGCAGAAGATGATGAAGTTGTTTAGTTAATTTGTAAAAACTTCAACACTAAATAAGCTGAAATTTTGCACAGGTATCAGGAAGGCGACGCCTGAAGTTGTAAAAATTAGAATATAGATTAAATAATTTTAAAAATATGGATATAGATTAAATGGGGGAGACCAAATAGAACGCCCCGTGCAATTTTTACGTTGGGAAGGGTGGAAAAGGCAAAGGTGTTACCGGCTAAAAGAAATGAAATGTGGAAATTTTCATTCTCCTCCTGTTTTCTAGATTGTATTACTCTAGTGTATTTTATTCACACATAATTATTCCTGCATATATTATATGTATCTTAAATGTATAAAAATTGGTATAATGTCCATTCTTCATATAGAGTTTAATTAGTAGGTAAGGCACCAAGCTCCCTTCTTTTTTGTAATTTTTTTAATTAATAAAATAACCTACCTATAAAATGGCATGAAAATGCTAATTAAGAAGAATTCGAGGATTAGGAAATGGTGGACTATTTCGACGAATAATTGGACCGTCAAGAAATGGGACAAATTCGTATGTCCTCTTATTCCTTGAAATATCCATCTAATTTAAATCGTAATACGAGTAGGGGGGTTATAACTTATAACCAACAAAAGAGGATGGGCACAAATGACCAAGAACTGTATTGAATTTGAACATAGCTTCCTTTTTAAGTTTGTTGCAAGCCAATCTTATTCTAACGAGTGTAAGCAAAGCAAGCATAAAACCATTTTTTGGTACATACCCACTTTAGATCTCCCAATTTCCTGCGTATCCAAGCAAACAATCAGCTGTAATAGTTCCTCAACACCCCCTGCCCCATCCCCCCGCCCCACAAACCCAAACAAACTTGAAGATTCTAATTACTTCATGTGTAACTAAATGAGTACAGTAACTATATATAGTGAAAAATATTTATAAGATTATAAATTGATGACTAACCTAATAAAATGATGACTAATTATGTTATCACATATTCAAGTCACTTATTACAGAAAATCTTTACAATTTCAATATATATGACATATATAAATTCAAGAAATAAATAAAATCTTAACCTCCCACCAAATTGAGCGATACTATACTACTAAATTGTTTCATAATTAGTAGTATAGCTTCCAACTTCTCACGTACCATACAGATTTCCTATTTTCCTCTCCATAAAATCCCTCTGTTTCGGCTCTATTAGAAACAAGCATCATTCATCTTTCAAATTTCAAACTCCCAAGTCTATTTCCCACTATATTCAAACCATCCATTCTTAAAAAGAAACAAATATGATGAGCTATCTTGTTTTCTCTCTTTCACTCTTTTTAATTTTCCTCCATTGTTGCACCTTGACTCTAGCTGCCCAAACTTCTGCCACGGCCCCAGCTCCATCCGGTCCAACCAACATCACAAAAATACTCGAAAAAGCCGGTCAATTCACCACATTTATCCGGCTCTTAAAAACCACTCAAGCCGGCGATCAAATCGACACACAATTAAATAATTCAAACCAAGGAATGACTGTTTTTGCACCTACGGATAATGCATTCTCGAGCTTAAAAGCTGGCACTCTCAATTCCCTAAGTTCTCAACAACAAGTTTCGCTTGTGCAATTTCATTTACTTCCCAATTTTATTTCAATTTCACAGTTCCAAACTGTGAGCAATCCGCTAAGGACACAAGCTGGAGACACTAGTCCCCGTGATTTTCCGTTAAATGTAACGACTTCAGGAAACCAAGTGAATGTGTCTACTGGCATTGTGGATGCTACTGTGGCTAATACGATTTACACTGACGGTGAGCTTGCGGTTTATCAAGTGGATAAAGTGCTTCAACCTTTGAGTATTTTTGCTTCTCCTGCGCCGGCAACGGCACCGGCTCCAGCGACCTTGAATTTAAAAAAGAAGTCGCCGGCAGCGTTGAGTCCGAGTTCCGGCAGTGATGATGCGGTGGTAGATGATTCGGGTGCTGGTGGAGTTAACGTGCATGGGGTGCCGGTGTTGGGACTTGGAGTTTTCTTGTTTGTGTTTTGGTTGTGACGGTTGTGATTGTTCGTAAGTGGTCAAATTGTGGATTCAACGGCGGTGATCGTCAATGACTACATTTGAATAATTCCTTCTCTCTTTTGTTTTTTTGTTTTCCTCCTCTTTTCAATTTGGATGTTCAAGTCATCAAGTGACAAGCTGTAAGAAACACTGAGAATCAAGTTTTGAAGTTGTCTACATTTATATGTTTCATTCTTCGTCCCCTCTGCATCGCCTTGTCTCTTCCGGCTATTTTGTATAAATTCACTCTTGGAAACAAGAAATTAATCCAAGATTATAAAAGAGAAAAGAAATACTAAATATGATTTACGGCTACCCTATACATATTACGAACCCTACACTACTATAAATCTACAAAACCCGTCCAAATCATACCGATCGAAATCGGTCTAAAATCGGTCAATATTGGTGTCACGATCCAAAATTCAACTAGTCGTGATGACACCTGTTGATACCTAATTTTTTCCTATATTATTTTCAAAATACATATATACTTTTTAAAAAAATGCATGAGCATCAATTAATATTTTTTCATAATTTTTTATATTTTTAAAAGGATTTTTAATTAATTTATTCCACTATTTTATTGTCCAAATAATTACATATTGCATCACAAATAATTTTATAATAATTTTCTTGCTCAATTTTATCACCTATATTTATATTAAGCTTTAATTATGTTATGCATAATTATATTTACATCTGTACGTTATAATTGCAATAAATTTGCAATAATAGCCCATGTGTGCATAATTACTTGGTTTTACATGAAAATAACCTTTTATATTTTTATAATATTAAATAATTATTTTTAATCATTTTCATACACAAATAACATTTTTTTTTTATCATTTATTAGCTTTTCTATAAATTATTTTATCAAATTAATTGGATATTTAACAAATATCCTCTCTTAAATTGATTTTCGGACCCAGCCCAATAGCTAACCTAACTCAATACCCATAACCCAAACCCAATTACCCTACCCGTCCGTAACCCGCCTCAGCCTATATCTAATCCTGGTCGTTGATCTCAAAAGATCAACGACCCAGAACCAACCTTCCATTTTAATTAACCAACGACCTAAACCCTACCCTCATTTACACAAATTCGCCGCCCTTCAATTCCCTCTCCTCCTCTCTTCTCTCTCTCACCCTCCTCCTAACTCTAGCCCGTCGTCACTAAAACCCTTTTGATTCATGAGTTTCTTCTTCGATTTTAGGCCTTATCCGGCCTCCTATCATTACTGGTTGTCCGATTTTTATATTATTTGATGGAATCTCAAGAAGCTTGAGTCAGATTTGGATCAGACCCCTCATGTTCTCGATTAATCTGTCCGTATCCACCCCCATGTCTGTGAGTATTATCATTTTTGTGTTTTCATGGCTTCAAATCTCTGGTTCAAAACTCGATTTTTTCTACCTATGTTTACTTTGTACAAACCTAACTATTTCTGGCTAAATAAGTTCAGATCTCTTTAGATCTGAAATGTTTTGAGTTTGTTTAGTATTTTCCCTTTAAGATTCTTCCGTGGGTTTCGATTTTTCAAGAGGTTTCTGCAAAAATGTTTAAAACGTTTAAATGTTCAACTCTGGTTTTCTTCTTTACTATTTGACCAATTTCTTTTACTTGAGTTTCATCTCTATGTCTTTACACCTTAGGGTTTTTCATTATTTGACTGTTGGTTATAATGTTTACTGTGGCTCTGCCAATTAGTTGATTAACGTAATTAGGGTTCGAAAATTGTTCTTTCCTTTAAAAACTTATATCTCCTTGACAGATTTTCACCTATTCTTTCCTTATTTGTGGTTCGTAATTGGTACTACTTTCCTTAATTCCTGTTGCTGGCTTGATTTATGGGTTTTGATTATTTTGACTGACCTATAATTGATTTCTGGATTTATTACTTATCTTATTTAGCCTCAATCTTGTCTATTGATTTACTCCGTGAAGTATGCCCCTTAATTTAAGTTATTCTTACTGTCAATTTATTCACGTTAGCCCTAATTGATTGATTAATTGATATTGCATGCCTTATATGTGTGCAATTGATTCTCATGCCTTATTTGATTTTACTCTACTATGTGCTATATAAACCTTTCATTGTTCTAATTTTAAAACACGCTGAGACTAAGCTCACTCTTACACTCACACACTTACACACACTTGAGTTCTCTCTTTCATTCTGATTTGCTGCATTGTCTAGCCGGCTGAAAGCCAAGGCTAGACTCTTGGATTCTAATTGCTTTAATCTTCATGTTTACTTTCTCCCCTAACTGGTATGCCCTAACCTTTGCAATTTTATTCTTTACACTTTGCTTGACTAGCCTGTATCAATTCTGTCTTTCACATGATTATATGATCTCATTTAGTAACACTGTTAACTTAGGACTAAGTTATTTTGAATAATATGAATCCCCTCATAGGTTAGTCTAAGGTTCAATTTGATTTATGCACTGTTTGTTAATTCTATACCTATTCTGAACTTGGCACACTATGAGCATGTAATCAGTCAATTTGTTACTTAACTTCCCTGCCCTATCTGTTTATTTCATGTATCTGGCCAACTCAATTGTTTTGCCTAATTGCTTCTGTGATAAGTACTAGTCTAAATATTTAACTTCACTAGACTTCAATTTATTTGAGTTATGTGTTTTGAGCATGAATTCTGTTTGTCCTCTTGGTGCAGTTCTGCCTGCAACTCTATGTTCTGAATTATGTTTCTTCTGAAATCCCAATTGTTTTAAAACCTGCCCCTTATCCCTTTTATGTACTGATTTTTTAAAAACCATACTCCTAGTCATTTAGGTTCTCAACCACTCTAGTGTGAGCACTGCCTAGGGTCCACTTGAGACTCCTTTGAACTATGACACACTGGGATTGGTTTTCCAATCTCTTGAACTATCTTCTGAATGTGATTCTGGTGTGAGCATTGCCCTAGGTCCCCTGAGGCCCTCGGGAACTTTGACACACTGGAAACCTGGTTCTAATGTGCTATGAATCCCTATGTTGTGCTCCAAAGTTGTTATGTTGGAAGGTTTGGTTCCCAGGTTTATATTGGGCCTATGAAAATTTCCTATAGTGTAATGGATTCTATTATGCAATTTATTCATTCTGGGTTGTAACAATTTCTATAATATTAGATTTGGGGTTGATTAGTGAAAGCGGGGAGGGAGGGATTTCCTTCCTTTTTTGTTAAATTTGGGTAGAAATCCTGCCAATAGGTTTAATTATCTTGATCAAGTTGTGTGATTGCTATTACTTGTTTAGAGATCCTGCTTATAGGAATTTATTGATTGTTTAGTTCTGTACTTTTGAAACTCGCATAATTAGAAGTATTGTTTATAGACCCCTTGCATTAGAAATCATGTCTATAGGATTCGTGCATATTTTATAGCATACATGCATTAGTGACCATGTCTATAGGACTCTATCTATTTGAATAATAACCTTCCTGGCAAGTTTCTTAAAATTCTGCCCACATACAACTTAAATATCATGCCTATAAGAGATATAAATCAGTTTCAATTTAGATACCATGTCTATAAGAGATAAAAAATCAGTTTCAAAACCTAGAATTCATGTCTATAGGATTTAAACTAATAGATATCATGCATATAGGGTGAAATCAGTTCTAACACCTAGAAATCATGCCTATAGGAATTAACTAATTTTGCAGTTTAGATACTATGCCTATAGGATTCTGTTCTGGCTATCACTTAGGCAAGCCTGTAGGATTATTGAGAATTCAGGGGCTAAAAAGATCTGAGATTTAGTACTGCTTGAAGTTTGCACAAATTCAGAGTCTTAACCAAATCAGTAGGCAAGCCAGTAGGTCCCAACACTCGTTTTAATAATCTGATGTCTTATATTCTGTTTATGCTCATCTAGATATTCTGTCTATAGGGTCTTTAACTAATAAAAGTTGTTTGTGGGAATTGCGTGCATTTGCTGTTTACTTGTGGAGGTTAACATGAGCCCCTATTTGCTCCTTGTGTGACAGTCCTATCTACATATTTGTTTGTCACTTAGCTTTCTCATTTTTAAGCAACAGTCTAGAACCACCTTAAATAGAGGTCCTAAACACCTCCAGGACCATAGATAAGGGACGGGTAGAGCACGCATAAGGTACGAGTTGGAAGCTATTAGAACACTTAGGTAGTAACTGAAAGATAGTAATTGGGTAGTAAATGAGATGATGACATGTGCGCTAATACTATGTGTAGCACCCCAACTTGAGGAAAGCTATCAAGTATTGCACGAAAATGATTCTATAGGCTAAGAAACTTAGGACCCCTTTAATTTCCTGCTTTAAAATAATGGTTGTCTGAATTACTTTATTTTCCTTTAATGACTAATTCGCTTAATTAAGTTCGGTCGGGACCCACCTTTGTGGACCTCGAGTTGTGCCTAACACCTTCCCCTCAAGGTAATTTCGAGCCCTTACCCGATCTCTGGTGATACAAACTAGTTTTATGAGTTGTTTGCTTTAGGTGCTGTAATGCACCTTAAAATTTGTTAGGTGGCGACTCTTCTTTTTAATACCTATCTAAAAAAGAGTTGTCAAATGTCGAAACCCGATTTCGCGAGAAAAAGGGGGCACGACAGCATAGAGACTCCGTTGGGGATATTTCTAGGCTCTTACCATAACAAACTTGCTTTTTGTGAATTAGTCTTTAAACATGTCTTTATTATTCCGTTAATACTTGCATACCCCTTCCCCTTCCCACTTTATGTGTATTTATTTGCCTATCTTTATTTATTTACGATTTCTCTTTCTTGTTTTATTACTCGTTACTATGGAAACTGACTTATCTCTTTGTTTTCTTTCTTAAACGCCTTTTCAATTATTAAATACCGCATTTATCATTTTCTTTTAAAGTGCAAATACGTGACAACGTGCTATTTACTGTTGCATAAATCATGCTCAACATCATATTCCACTCGTGCGTAATAAATACCTTAGCAACATTGATGAATGTTTTTGCTCTTCCTACATATCAACCCTTTAAATTCGGAAAGGCTTATTTGCGGTAAAAACTAGTCGATCAGCGGTGCAGTCGACGGTTCCGTGCCTTTCCCCCTCGAGCTGTCCACTTGAGGGTACCAGTCTAGACCTCTATAGAAAACTTACTCTGATTAATTGTACATGCATCATGGTCAAACCTATCCAGGGTTGATATGTTGTCCACATAATAACCCTTTAAGAAAAGCCTTGTCCAAAAGTCCGCCGAGGTTTCCATAATCCCAACGGACGCAACCACGATCAGTGCATTAATTTGGAGAAATAAGTTCCAGGATGCTAATCATTGATTTATAAATAGTCGAATCTGGAGGGAAAAAGGGTCTAACCTTATTTGTTCTAAAGAAAATGAGGCACGAAGTCCCCAGGTTCGGCATGGTCCGTAACATACCACCATTGTTGCTAGATTGGTGGGAAGATCTTTCATCAAGTGACAAAAAGCATGTGAAAAAGGTCCTGGGAAATTTCCCTTCTTTATTGGACACCAACCAAATAATATGGCGATTGAAGCCTCCACGACGTTCTAGGACAGTGAAAGATCCGTGTTTCGCTTTGGAAACATAGAAATGACCCCTCTCTTGGAAGAAATAGGGGGATTCGCTGGACTGCCTTGGAACAGTCCCATTTTATTGGTGCCAGAAAACTGTACCGCTAGGGGGTTTTTGAAAATGATGGGTCTGAAAAAGAACAACGTTTGGGAGTGCCTCAAGAAATCCTACATACCCTTTGACTATCTCTATGAACGATATGGTCATAGCAAAAACCATGATGAATTCTCTATCACTTCCTTGAGTTGTATTCACCGCAGAGTTTTTGTGTTCATTGTTTGTTTCCTGGGTATGATAGTATTTTCGATGAAAGGGGACATAATTCATACCACACTGGCCATGGTAACAAAAACTCTAATGGAGGGGATCGAGGGGCAAACATATACCATTGTCCCTATGATCATAACAGACATATATCGGGCCTTGGACCGCTGCCAGAAGGGATTCAAACACTTCGAGGGTTGTAATCTGCTGCTACAGGTTTCGTTGCTAGAGCATCTCCAGAGAGGTCAATACCGTCAAGAGTTTCCCGAAGGCCGTGGAATGATCATATAGCTTTCCATAACCCTAAGAGAATGACCTATATCCCAAACAGGTTTCCTCAACCAAAGAGTGCTACAGAATGGGTGCAGTTTTTTGACAATTTGACTGAGGATCAGGTTTAATGGATGTTCGAATGGTTCCCTACTGACGAGTTCATCATCAGATCTAGGGACGCTCCGCACTTGGTGTTGATCGGGTTAAGGGCATATACCCTTATGTTCCCATCAAGGTTATGAGACAAGCAGACAGGAAGCAAGTCATACCTCATATCGTTAAAATGAATAATTATAAGGTAGATTTTCAGGATGACGACCTCACATACAAATGTGAAGCTTAGCATATGTGGCACCTAAAGATTATTGCGGAAAGGGACACCATCGAGCCAGACCGATATCATGCAGGGCACGTATACTTTTACCCATCATGGTTGGAGGACTGCATAGCAGGAATAGTTGAGCCAGGGGTCGGTCGAGGAAACAGAGTCATAGATGAAGCTGCCGAAGCACAGGTGAAGTATAACAGACTGCGCAAAAGGGTTCGCGAGTCTAAGGCTGAGGCCGAGCATCTGGAACAACACAAGACTAATATGGAATTAGTCAATGGATGGAAGAAAACGACTACCAGATCGAATGAAAGGTTAGAATATCTGGAGCAGGGTCTGATATAATTGGAAAGGAAGATGATGAAAAGAGTCATAGACTACCAGAATGCTGAAGGTATCGAGGGAGGTCATCTAGAAAGGGCATACCTGCTGCTGGACATGCGCAACCTGGGGAACCTGATCGATGAATTCAAGGGAGCAAGGCCTGGAGAAGGTCCTTCTGGGACCAAGTAGATTAGGTTTATTCGTTTTTTGCTTTTCAAATGTAATAAGGCCAAGTGTCATTAGTGAATTATCTTATTTAGTGTCGTTTTAGATTAATCTATTTTACATTAATGAAATAAGGCAATTATTGGCACTGAAGTTCTCCAAATCAATTTGTCGCTAGGCCTACCTCGGGCACAACGAGGCTCCCCAAATTAGGACGCGAATTTACATTCCCGCACTATGTGTTTAAATATTACAAATACTAAATTTTGGAACCCTTACTGTCTTGGTTACCTTTTGCTTTTCTTTCCTTTTTTATTATTCCCATTCCCCATGGTTGGTTCACACATACTAGCATCATTAGCATATCACACTAGATCAAGAGTCCCTCCACCTCCTCCTCCTCCAAGTGCATCCAAAGGCAAAGGGAAAGCTAAGATGGATAATATAAGTGGCGACAACACCGCACATGTTGAGAATGTGGAAACTTCTGATGGTTAGAGTACTCCGGCACCAAATGACTTGGTTTTGCGGCTTGAAAAGAAAACACTTGAACTATAAACATTACTATTTCCCATCTTGATGAACCGATAATTGTGACATGTAATGAGACTACGCAACAAAAGGACAGTGATTTAGAAGAGGAAGATGTAATACCTGAAGTGATTGTTAGAAAGGTAGAGGATTTTGAGAACAAGCCCAAATCCAACCTGGACGAAATTGAGATAGTTAACTTGGGAGATTCTAAAACCGTCAAGGAAACCCGCATAAGGATCCATTTGTCACCGTCAGAGAAAGAGGAATACACTCGGTTCCTGAAAGAATATGAGGACATATTTTCATGGTCATACGATGATATGACCGGATTAAGCACATCCATAGTGGCCCACAAGTTTCCACAAATCCAATGTGTGCGCCAGTAAAGCAGAAACTCAAGAAATTCAAGCCAGATATGAGTCTGAAAATCAGAGAGGAGGTTACTAAACAGATCAAAGCCAAGGTCCTCAGGGTAGTTGAATATTCAACCTGGTTAGCCAACATTGTGCCTGTTCCGAAGAAGGATGGGAAAGTCAGAGTTTGTGTTGATTATTGGGATCTCAACAGAGCCAGTCGAAAGGATGATTCCCGCTGCCGAATATACACATTATGATCGACAATTGTGCCAAAGATGAACTCCAGTCCTTTGTAGATTGCTTCGCAGGTTACCATCATATCTAGATGGATGAAGAAGACGTCAAGAAAATATCCTTTATTACACCATGGGGAGTGTACTGCTACAAAATGATGCCATTCGGTCTAAAGAATGTTGGGGCCACCTACATGAGGGCCATGGCAACTATTTTCCATGACATGATACATAAAGAGATAGAGGTATATGTGGACGATGTCATCATTAAATCCAATAAGGACACATATCATATAGCAGACTTGAGGAAATTCTTTGACCGATTGCGGAAATACAACCTGAAGCTAAACCCTGCAAAGTGTACATTCGGGGTTCCCGCCGGAAAGCTGTTGGGATTCATCGTCAGTCGCCGAGGAATAGAATTGGACCCATCAAAGGTCAAAGCCATACAATAATTACCACCACCAAAAAGCAAGAAAGATGTAATGAGTTTCCTGGGACGCCTCAACTACATCAGCCGCTTCATAGCACAGTCCACAGTAATATGTGAGCCGATTTTCAAAATGTTGAAGAAGGACGCTGCAACCAGTTGGAACGAAGATTGTCAAAAGGCTTTTGACAAGATCAAGGAATACTTGTCCGCGCCACCAGTTTTAGTCCCACCGGAGCTGGGAAGACCACTGCCACTCTACCTTGTAGTGTTAGATGGAGCTTTCGGTTGCATTTTGGGACAACATGACAAGACAGGGAGAAAGGAACATGCCATCTATTACTTGAATAAGAATTTCACTCCTTATGAAGCGCGATACTCTTTGCTGGACCGCACCTGCTGCGCATAACCTGGATAGCTCAGAAACTAAGGCATTATTTCTATTCTTATACGACGTACCTCATATCGAGGATGGATCCCTTGTAATACCTCATTCAGAAGACTATGCCCATCGGAAAGCTGGCCAAGTAACAAATCTTACTGAGTGAGTTTGACATCATCTATGTAACTCAGAAAGCAATCAAGGGACAAGTTGGCTGACCATCTTGCTGAAAATACTGTGGGAGGAGAATACGAACCCTTGAAAACGTCTTTTCCCGATGAAGAGGTATCATTCATAGGAGAAGACGTTGTTGAAGCCTACGATGGTTGGAGAATGTTTTTCAACGGGGCGGCAAACTTCAAAGGAGTCGGCATTGGAGCCGTCTTGATATCAGAAACTGGTCAACATTATCCGGTGTCTGCAAAACTCAGATTCCCCTGCACTAACAACATGGCGGAATATGAAGCTTGCATATTAGGGCTCAACATAGTTGTTGATATGAACATTCAGGAACTGCTAGTGATCGGTGATTCAAATATGCTGGTGCACCAAGTACAAGAAGAATGGCTACCAAGAATTCCAAGATATTGCCATACCTGCATCATGTGCAAGAAATGAAGAAGAGGTTCACAAAAATAGAGTTTTGGCATGTCCCCAGGATTCAGAACGAGTTTGCTGACGCATACTACTTTGTCATTAATGATACAACATCTAGACAAGAACTTCATTGATCCCATTCCAGTAAGGTCCGTAATCAGCGGGCATATTGTGCTCATGTTGAAGAAGAAATGGACGGAAATCCCTGGTTACACGACATCAAAGAATATTTGACAAAAGGAGAATACCTAGGCATGCCAACCATACTCAGAAACGCATCCTTCGGAGATTGTCCAATCACTTCTTCCGAAGAGGAGGAACCCTATGCAGGAGAACTCCCGATCTGGGACTGTTCAGGTGTGTTGACACAAAAGAGGATTCTAAATTGTTCGAGGAGATACATGTCGGAACCTGCGGTCCCCACATGAATGGATTTGTCTTGGACAAGAAGATACTCAGGGCCGGTTACTTTTGTATGACCATGGAGAGAGATTGCATTCGGTATGTTTAGAAATGCTACCAATGTTAGATACATGCAGACATGATAAAAGTGCCGCCAAACGAGCTTAATGCAACGAGCTCACTTGGCCCTTTGCTACTTAAGGGATGGACGCCATTGGTTCGATTGAGCCCACCGCCTCAAACGTGCACCAGTTCATTCTGGTGGCCATCGACTACTTCACTAAATGGGTTGAAGCTGCATCTTACAAAGCTGTGACCAAGAAGGTCGTTACGGATTTTATCCGCGATCGAATCGTTTGTTGATTTGGAGTTCCAGAGTACATCATCACCGACAATAACACCAATCTCAACGGTGACCTAATGAAAGCCATATGTGAAACTTTCAAAATCAAACACAAGAATTCTACAACATACAGACCTCAAATGAATGGAGTCGTGGAAGCTGCCAACAAAAACATCAAGAAAATACTAAGGATAATGGTAGAGAATCACAAACAATGGCACGAGAAGCTACCATTCGCCTTACTGGGATACCGTACCACAGTCCGCACATCAACCGCGACAACTTGTCATTCCGGCCGAAGTGGAAATTCCTTCTTTGAGGATCATACAAGAAGCCAAACTCAGCAACGCAGAATGGATAAGGAGAAGTTATGAGCAACTAGCCCTTATAGACGGCAAGAGGATGAATGCAGNTGGTCAACATTATTCGGTGTCTGCAAAACTCAGATTCCCCTGCACTAACAACATGGCGGAATATGAAGCTTGCATATTAGGGCTCAACATAGTTGTTGATATGAACATTCAGGAACTGCTAGTGATCGGTGATTCAAATATGCTGGTGCACCAAGTACAAGAAGAATGGCTACCAAGAATTCCAAGATATTGCCATACCTGCATCATGTGCAAGAAATGAAGAAGAGGTTCACAAAAATAGAGTTTTGGCATGTCCCCAGGATTCAGAACGAGTTTGCTGACGCATACTACTTTGTCATTAATGATACAACATCTAGACAAGAACTTCATTGATCCCATTCCAGTAAGGTCCGTAATCAGCGGGCATATTGTGCTCATGTTGAAGAAGAAATGGACGGAAATCCCTGGTTACACGACATCAAAGAATATTTGACAAAAGGAGAATACCTAGGCATGCCAACCATACTCAGAAACGCATCCTTCGGAGATTGTCCAATCACTTCTTCCGAAGAGGAGGAACCCTATGCAGGAGAACTCCCGATCTGGGACTGTTCAGGTGTGTTGACACAAAAGAGGATTCTAAATTGTTCGAGGAGATACATGTCGGAACCTGCGGTCCCCACATGAATGGATTTGTCTTGGACAAGAAGATACTCAGGGCCGGTTACTTTTGTATGACCATGGAGAGAGATTGCATTCGGTATGTTTAGAAATGCTACCAATGTTAGATACATGCAGACATGATAAAAGTGCCGCCAAACGAGCTTAATGCAACGAGCTCACTTGGCCCTTTGCTACTTAAGGGATGGACGCCATTGGTTCGATTGAGCCCACCGCCTCAAACGTGCACCAGTTCATTCTGGTGGCCATCGACTACTTCACTAAATGGGTTGAAGCTGCATCTTACAAAGCTGTGACCAAGAAGGTCGTTACGGATTTTATCCGCGATCGAATCGTTTGTTGATTTGGAGTTCCAGAGTACATCATCACCGACAATAACACCAATCTCAACGGTGACCTAATGAAAGCCATATGTGAAACTTTCAAAATCAAACACAAGAATTCTACAACATACAGACCTCAAATGAATGGAGTCGTGGAAGCTGCCAACAAAAACATCAAGAAAATACTAAGGATAATGGTAGAGAATCACAAACAATGGCACGAGAAGCTACCATTCGCCTTACTGGGATACCGTACCACAGTCCGCACATCAACCGCGACAACTTGTCATTCCGGCCGAAGTGGAAATTCCTTCTTTGAGGATCATACAAGAAGCCAAACTCAGCAACGCAGAATGGATAAGGAGAAGTTATGAGCAACTAGCCCTTATAGACGGCAAGAGGATGAATGCAGTGTGTCACGACCAGCTCTATCAGAATAGAATGTCCAGGGCTTTTAATAAAAATGCCAGACCAAGACAGTTCATGCCAAGGCAGCTGGTACTGAAACGTATCTTTCCATATCAAGATGAGGCCAAAGGGAAATTCTCTCCCAACTGGAAAGGTCCTTACATGGTTCACAGAG